>MU224010.1:2435194-2449073 GCA_018584345.1 Thuja plicata
TTATTTAATTCATTTAGAAATATAGGATTTAATTATTAAAACAAATAAATTGCTTTTTAATAATTAAGGGACTATAGCCATTTTAACTAAATTAATAGGCTAGGGGAATGGGTTGGATTGCAAGTGACATGTGATTTAGAGATTTATTTAATTCCTTCATATTAAGTACTATAGCCATGTTTGATTTAGATTTGATCTGATTGGTCGATATTGAATTGAATTGTATGGCCATAGTAGATAATATAAATCAGTGATAAAAATCACCTAGGACATTAAATTGATTAAAAGAATTATGCCAAACAGTAACAGGGTCGTTTAGACATAACTCGAGGGCATGATCATACTTAGAGAAAATAGGGTCCATAGTTGCGACAGACCGAAATTAGGTGGTTACACCTGGGCATTCCCTTTTCTTTTCAAGGCTCTTCTATGGATTTATGGAATTATGTGGTTGCTAAAATTGAAAAGAAGCTGTAATATTGGATTTCTAAACCTCTCTCTCTTGTGGGGAAATTTCAGATTTTTTCTAAGGTTTTGGCTGTTACACATGTTTATTATTCTTCATGTTGGACTCCTTCTAAAGCCTCTTACCTTAAGCTGGAGTGCCTTCTCAGAGATTTCCTCTGGGCTTCAAGAGCCGATGAACATGGTTTACACAAAGTTGCTTGGGATTTTTGTTGTCTTCCCAGAGAAGCTGGTGGCCTTGGTCTTCTCTCCACTAAAAAACAAGGGCTCGCTCTATGTGCTAAATGGATTATTTGTGCTCTAATAGGTGAAGAAGCTTGGAAAATCCTTATCATGAATTATATTTCTTCAGGCTATCCTATTCAAAAGCCATTCTAGAAGGGAATTGGTCTTCAAACTCTTCTCATTATGCGGGAACCTATGCATATTAAAGGTACCTTTGTGATTAAGAGCATATGGAAGGCCTAGGAAGCTAACAAACCTTGGCTTCATTGGGATGGGGATGAATTTCATAGTGGCCTTTCTTTGAATCAACAGAACCTTTGGTGGTCTCCACTGTTCTCCATTCAGGGTATTCCTCTGGCTAAGACTCAAGGTGTCATTGCTCTGCATTTTTTTAAATGTGGCATCAGAACACCTAAAGACCTCTTTTCCATGGCCACTATGGGCCTCCTCTCTTGGGAAGATATGCAAGTCCAGTTTTGTCAGGCTCGTCCAGATTGTCAGACTTTTGATTTTTTGGTTTCTTCCATTCTAGATCATTTGCTTCATAAGCTAGGTATTCAGTCTATTTGACCCTCGTGGAAAGACTCAAAATGGTACCCTTCCACTCGCTTCAACAAATACAAGCTAAAGATGGGTTATATATGGTTGTCTCTGCATCTTCCCATGGTGGACACTCTCAACCAGAGATGGAATTTGCACTCTTCTCCTCACTACTAGAGCTCTCATTTCTAGATCATTTTGTATGCTATTATTGAGCCCAAGATGGCTCTATTTTCTTTGTGTTTTCTCTTTCAAGGTCTTCCTTTGGGCCCTTGGCTCAAACAAATAGGTATTCCTGACCCTTAGTGTACCTTTTGTTGGAACCATGAGTCATTTTTGCACATTTTTTGACTTGGTAGGAGAGCTCCTCAGTATTGGGAGTCGATTCATGATTTTTTTAAATCATTCTAGCCCGATCCCTTCTCTTGGCATATGATTGTCCTGGAAGACTCTTGGAGACTTCCTTCAAAGTTTACCTATATTTGGCATACTTTTAGGATGAATATTTTGTTCACTTTATGGAAAGATAGGAATGTTGTTATTTTCACTCACAACTTTCTTGATATTAATTTTGTTTGATTATATAATAAACCTTGTATATGTAATAATTTGTTGATGCAAATTCAAGTGCAAGCCAATAAAGTGGCTCTAGAGGTGGCCCAAATTTAGGAGCTGCTCAATCATTGGGGAAATGCTCCATGTACGGTTGCTCAGGTGCCTCTTGATTTAGTTTCTATGGATTGTACTCCACCCAAGGGTCGCCAGCATGGTCACAGATCTTTGGCTTTCCACTCCCGCACTCCATGGTCGCAAGCTCCCCGCCACCACTCTCCTAGGGGTGGCAATTATGGGTTGTAGTATCGCTCAACTTTTTTCCCTTATCATGCCTCTGGCTGGTCTCTGGCTTTGGTTATGTCTGCCCCTCCTAATACTCCTGATGTTTGTGGTGGCCCTTCATCCAAGTGGTTCTTCGCTCGCCTATCTCTGGCTATTTCTCCGCTTTGGGCAGAGGAGAAAGAAAAAGAAAAAGATGATGTTGCTGATGGCTAGTCAGTTCCTGACCCTCCAGTCAATCCCAGGGATGCCTAGGGTTGTGATGATAGAGATCCTCTTTCGGTTGGTACTGCTCTTGTAGCCTGAAGGCTTTTTTTTTATGAATATTTTCTAGTTTTTGTGTATGGCTGTGTGTCGTGTGAAACTCTCACGGGGTGACTTTTATGTCCCCTGACCCTTTTTTGTGAATATGTAAATTTTATATTAACTTAATAGGAAAGGCACTATTCATCAAAAAATATTAAATAATAAATAAATAAATACTATAATAACTATTAAAATATATTTAAACTAAATTAAAAATAAAATAAAAAATGTCAACTATATACAATTCAGTCTAGTCAACCATCTTTCTAGGAGGCATTTTTTAGGGTAAAAGAAGATATAGATCCAAATCAACATAAACACATCTAGAAGCCATTCTAAGACAATAGGGGAAATATAAGCATCAAATAGGATAACAACCATACATCACTTACACCAAACATAATGGGTACATATACACCAGAGCTCCTTGCATATGAACATGGGCTCTAATACCAGATTTAATGCCCTAGCAAGGAACAATTGAAACATAGGGTTATACATACACTAATAATTGAAAGAAAAAAAAAAGATATAAAATCCTAAACATAAGGGTATCATAACTAAAATTTCATAAGAAAATAAGGAAACATACATAGATGATTCAGAACCAAGCACAAGAGAAGTCTTACAAGCACTTCCAAGGGTTTCAAGATGACCCAAATACACACTCTGAATGGAATACAGATGTTCCTGAGATCAACTAACAAGAGCCCATACAATGTCCAGGGAGGTACAAGAGGTCAAGCCATCAATAACTCATGACAAACAAATAGAAGAAAATAAATCAATCCCTTGAATCTATCTAAATAAAGATTCATTTCAATGATAAAGAAAAATGTTCCGACAATGATTAATCATGCAAGTTCATTTAAAAGCTATAGAACCATTAAAGAAGCATATACAAGCTACGTGAAATTCAATCCTAAGTAGACAACCAAAAGAGGCACAGATTCCAAAGAAAGAAAGATGCAAAAAAATGCAGGCAATGATCTACAAAGAATAAACATTGATTGTTAGATAAAACATTTTTTAGACTCTCACTCTAGAGACTCAGAGACGTTGATGTGCCAAACATAGACATCGATGAACACATGTGCCAATTCAACACATTTAGATCCTGATTGAAAGTTTACAAAATTCTAAAGATAGAAAAGTCTCAGACTAGAGAGGCAGAGACACCACTCTATAGGAAACAAACATTGATCAGTGAAGATGCCAAGGTGTAGGCGCAGACGCTAATCTGGAAGCCTCTCAAAAAACTTAGAAAAAGAAGAAAAACACCTATGTCGACCCCAATTTATTGATAAAATAAAAATAGCTCCACAGTACGGAGTACTAGATACATAAGAACAAGGCCATAATCACTCGATAAAATCCATATGATTGAAATCATGAACAACACCAACATGAAAAATGGAAAATACCATAAATATTGAAATAAAGTGTGTAGGGGTAGAGATGAGCACATCATGCTCAAATCTAGATCACTAAATGTTTCCCACTATCTGGTCCTTAGAAATGATGGAAAATGTCACTCAACCACATGGTACCTTAAGGCCCACCTCACTTTTCTTGTGCATATAGACACATGACTATAGAAAACATAATGAATATAAAAGGAGTAGGCTAAAACATATGATAATAAATGAAGAAACTAAGGGAAGGTACAATGCAATCACTCATATGTGAATACAAGAATACAATACACAAAGGTCACTACTCAAACCTAAATAGGTTGTGATCATGAGACTAAAGAAGGAAGTGTCATCACACAACACATGCAGGTTCATGTGGCTTCGAGAAATCCTACTCTCGTGAAGGAATCCCTACTAAGCCATATCAACATCTATAGATGAAAAGGTTAATCCATACCATCTCAACATCCTCAAATGAAGGAAGGAAATTAAATAGCTTATCAACATCCTTAGACAATGACAAGGTAGTCACATTAAATCTTGTTATTATGTTTTACCCCATTAATTTATTTAGGTTACCAGTTGTTATAAAGAACTCTAGCAAGGGATACCCTAGGATCCCTTTGTGTCCCATATCACCTTGGAGATCCAATCCATTCTAATACTCTACACCAATTGTCCATCTTCCTATAAATAATAAGGAATTACAAAGAAAGAATAGACTCTCACACCCATAAACCAAACTGATGTATGGAAAGCTCGATTGGTTTGAACCAAGAGCATGAGTCTCTCAAAGATCCCAACAAGGAACAATTTGGTTGTGCTCTTTTTGCAGCCTCAACACCGACATAAATAAATTAAGATGCAAGCTTAATCAAGCATCAAACATAAGCCAAAAGAAACATAGGCAAAAATACTCGTACACAAGACACACTTTACTGGCATCATTGCCAAGAGCAAAAATTTCAAGGTGGATCCAATCTCAACACACACGAAATAAGGAAATCAATAAAACCTATAATTAAATCACAATCTCAAATTATAAAAGTCACAAGATTCATTTATAGACTAAAATTTAGTCATGAAGGTCATCGCCATCGACAATCCTCTAAAATATACTAAAAATCAAACTTCAAATAAAGAAAAAAAAGGGAAAGCTCGTTGGTCTCTTTCAAACCAACAACACATTGGTCCAATAAAATTCTCACTCCAGCCACACACAAAAAATAGGCAACATAACCATATATAAAGTTCACATATAAAATCACCAAAACATGGATAAATATATGGAAGCCAAAATGGGCATGTAAATATATGGGGAAAACATAGAAAAAATCCCACAAACCAATTATATTGAATAACTAGAAATGAAATTGAGAAATGAATGAGTTTTATGGAAAACTTACCCTACACAATGGTGAAAACAAAAACAAAGAAGAAATCCCAAATCCCCACGGAATCGAATGAGATCGCCTGAAAAGAAGAGAAATCTCGACACGAACTCAATGAGTCAATGTCCACAATATAAAGTTACTTTTTCCCCAAAAGGAAAAAGACTAAAATTAAATCACCTAAAATAAATTAAATCAAATATCACAATTCTCCCAAAAAAATCCCACTGGATTAATTTAATCAATTCCTAAGAAATGGAATGCAACTATGAAAAATTTGCCAATAAATACAAATAACTACAAAATAATTAAAATCAACATATAATATCTAACTCAACTAGGAAAAATATGGATACTCTATATGCCCAGTTAGGTACTATTCCAAACAAATTATGCAAGGAAGTCTAGATTTTACCCACATGGTACTAGAGTTGTAATATATAAAATATAGATACATTTCTCATACATGGACGATATTGGCTAAAATCATGAATGGCCAATGTAACTATCTCCTGTGCTACTAGCAGGGATAAGACACTCAAACTTGTAGCTCAGGTATAGTCAATGTATGGTACATGTTCACTAAAACATGCACACATCAAGTGCAAATTCTCGTAGTGTAACTAGCCAAAGCACATATATGTAATAATCCAAAGTGTGCCTATTTTCATGGAAAGGGATGCTCCAATAGTGTAATCATTTGTATGTATTATAATGTTACAAAATTGGCCCTTCCATATTTAATCCTTAGTATACATCATAAGAAAATATTTCATTTAATTTTAAAACACTAAATAATCATTTAATGTTAATTAAATAATATATAAGTGAAAACACCAAATAAGATATCCATCAACATAAGAGACATGATAACATAGGAAATCAATAATAACACCATGATAATATAATCAAATGTTCCCCGATATGAAATATACTAGATATCATCATAAAGCATCATGTCACATCACATATAGATCAGCATGTAGATATTATCAAAATAATAAGCACAAGTATAATCTAACATCAACATTAGCAATGTGTTGGTAAACAGATTGTTCCTTTTAACTTTACCTCTAAAATGCCCAAATATTAAAGGAACAATCGAATACAACAGTTGGGAAATGTAACTAAATAACTAATTTCCCTCTGAATTTGAAGGTACAGTGCCCTTAAGTGATTAATCTTCAATGAATTTTGTTCTTTCCTAATTTAAAGGGGGTTTGTTCTTAACCTGAGAACAGAAGAGGTAATCCGAACTACGCCTAGATAGGAACTAGTTCAAGTAAATAGATCCAGCTTTCTATCTAACCAAATTTCAAGACTTTATAAATCATATAAGATACTAAAAATTGGTAATGCAAGAACTAATGATGAAGATGCAAACACTAAACTAAAATATCAATAATAAATTGATGATGATGAATCAATCTACTTCATAAGAACATTTATCAGAATCTACAGATGACACCCAGATTTCCCCTTAATTAACCATATCAAATCATAATACAGAACTTTGGTTTAATCTTGAACTGTAAATCCAATTTTAAGAAAAATTCAAATTGACAGAAAGATAAATGCAATGGAATAGTTAAAACATTGGCATTCAAACATAAATGAATTTGACTCAGCAAAAACAAAGTTCTTCACACCAAAATTTAGCCAACCTTCGTATTGATTTTCAAAATAGTACATATAGATTTTCAGGGTTTGACTGTTACAAAAAGGGGAAACCAAAATAGTTCAACTTCCCTAACCAGATATGATAAACAAAAGTTTATCCGTTACAAGCTCTATCAAAATTTAGTACAAGAGGGAAAATATGTATGCCTCTGTTAACTTCCCCTTATCTATTTTTTCCCTATAGGTGGTGATAGCTGTGATGACCGGAATTAGCTCTTCATGTCTATTAATATGGACATTGGTATATTTGATGAGCCATCTGGAATGATCTTTTGCCAGGCTCTTAACCACATCTACTCGATCTTCAGCTCTTCCATGGCTTTATAGATGCATCCACTCAACTGTTGGAGTTCCGACACCTTATATAAGTGAGAGGAAGATAGTTCCATCAGCTTATCCACATAATCTGAGAAGGATTTCTGCATGTTGGTCACTCTGGTCATTTCTTTTCCCTGACCACTTGTCTATGACTCCATGTGAAGACCCTAAAGGAGTTTAAAATCTTTATTTTGTTCCTCTTTGATCTTGACATCTATCTGTTGCAACCCTCCTTCAGCTTGGATGATCATCTTGATCTTAAATTCTAGGCCTTGAAACCATTCAATCAAAGGCTCATCTCCTTTCTTCAAGATTTTGGCCTTCATCGCCTCCTTAGTCTTCATTTTAACTGCTACATGCAGTATTACTATGCATTCCTGACACTTTACTCTCTCCGATGTGAGAGTCTGAAAATTCTTTTCAATGTTGTTTCTCTCCTTCTCCAACTTTAGGAGAGTATCACCCAACTGCTCAATAACTACCGGCCCTTTAGATTTGAACCTCTTGATCAATATTTTACCAATCTGCCCAAAGTGTCTATCTTCTTGCAACTTGGTTATGATAGCTTGATTCTCTACAGCATTGGGGTCAAAAGTGGTTTGGGCACTAGGAATACTTGCAACTGGGGTAACTAACTGTCTGATAAAGTTAGCTAGTTATGTGACTTCTGCTTTAAGTTGGACTTTAGCAATCTTGAGCTCCTTAAGCTCTTCTTCAATTATAACATTGGTGGACTTCCATCAATCCACCTTGGTATCATGGCTAGCCAATCCCATATCAAATGACTGCAGCTCAAATTTGGCAGTGGTTAAATCCTCAATCCTACCTTCTTTTCAGGGATTTTCTACCTCCATGGTGAAGTGTCCTATTTTTGGATCTTGGCCTAATGTAGACAGTGTCTTTGCTTTCTTCACCTTGCTCACAATGGCACTAGATTGTAAAGCTCATGAAAGAGTAAACTTGTTGGGAGATCCTTCTTCTATCCTTTTCCTCTTGCGCTCTAAAGTGTTCTCTATCCAAGACTCTAAGCTAGTGACTTTGGTGGCAGAGACCAGTTCTTCTATGAACAGCTTCCTGATGACCAGAGGAGTATCTTTTGGTCTAGAGGTAAATGGATTCACTGAGGTAGGAGAGGAGGAAACTAATTTAATAACTTAAGAAACCTTCTGTTGATTTCCATCCTCCTCATCTGATTCTATGGTTGCAGTGCTAGAACTATCTTCACCCACTTCCACTATAACAGGAGACCCTCACCTTAGAGTATCTTGAACTGACGTATCACCTTGAGTGCCCAAAGTACTATTTTTAACTGGTTTCTCTATTTTTGCACTCTTAACACACTCAGTCGTAGACTTGACTGGGTCTACAGATACCGCTTCTTCTATGGAACCAATGATAGGAGTCGAGCCTTCTCCGTATGTCTTGTCCAATGGAATCATCTTTTTATGAGGCTCATCACCTCCACCTATTGGTTGGGATAACTCCTTAGCTATGGTTGGGATAGTCACTGAAGATGATGCAGCAGTACTCCTAGTCACTTTTGCAGTAGTCTATCGAGATGAAGGCTTCCTTTCTAACCTTTTTCTTCTGCTCGCTGTCCATTCAATACACTGCTCTGTCCTTTTGTATATCCCACCCATCAAAGTCTGCAAGTCATCAATGAATTGAACTAGCATGGGCTCAGAGATTATAGGAAGGGGCTTAATCTTCTCTATGTATGCATCATCATACATATGCTGGCCATCATCTTCTATGCCTTCAACTGCAATCTTAACTTTGAACCTTTTGATTTGTTCAATAGTTAATCTTGCATAAAACTGATCTCTGCTTTCTAGATCATCCTTGCAATTGGCCCAATAATACTCTATGTCATTGATATGATGAATAGTGCAACCCATTTATAAGTAATCTCAGGCATAGTTCATAGGATCATACTGCGGCCTCAGAACATCATATATTTCCAGTTGAAACTTCTTTAAGAATGCTTTCAAGACATTCTTTGCATCAGACCAGGACGCACAACTGTAGGCTCCAATATTCATCAAGAAATCATAGCCTTTCTTTTGGGTGCCCACACATATTAGGTTCACCTGGACTGCTTGCCTCATCACCTCAACTAGCGCAATCATGTCATCAGGATACCTAGGCGGCTTCAAAAGGAAATCATCGAATCCTACAAGATGAATGTATGAGAATTTCACAAATTAAATAAAATAGGCTCCAAATTGGCTGATAAATACCATGGCTTTCAAAGAAAATCTCCTTTTTGAGAAACCTTGTAACTCCCTACACAGTCTCATGGTGAATGCATCATTAACTTTGAGATATTCAGTATAACAGTTATGCAATTACAAACAGGGGAAGAATTCATAACTCTTAACATCTTCTGGGAATTCTTCTAGCTTAGGAAGTCCTGGCCAAAGTCAAATTGTGGCTAAGATATATAATAGAACCAAGGGCATATAGAAATTTTTATGATGCTTAGCTCTATTTAGGGCATTTGAGAGGTTCTCACTTACCATGTGAGCCCAATCAATGAAATGATGTTGAGAGAAAATCACCTGAACCAGGAAGAAATGGTGCTCAATGAAATTAAGTGCATCACTCTCACCTCTGATCCTGTGAAGCAATACCAGGATATCTACAATTTTTGGCTTCAGGTTCATGCCATATAGTGTTTTGGGTGACTTGCCCTTGGTGCTCCTTGACTCCTAGAGCCATGTCTTCATTATCTCCTTCTTCCACACAGCCTTCTTCGCTCCATACTCAGTAACAGCCCGATTGTATGTTATCTCTAATTATTTGTCTTTCTCCAGAATATGAAGGGAGTTTAGGATGGAGTCACGATCAATAGATAGTAGCACCATGTCATCAGGCAAGAGGATTTTATTGGTGTCTGGATTGTAGTGGGCTATGCATTCTCAAACCAGCTCTAAAGCTTGAATCGTAACAGGAAAGTCGACGGCTTCAACTAACCCACTCTCCTTCATCTTCTCTATACTAGGATGAATCCTTTTGGCATTCAGCCTGTTATGAAAGTTCTACATATCAAAGAATCTCATAGAGGTGTCTGTGATTTTGTGCTAGTCGGGAGTGATGTCGTTCATCCCATCGAATCCCATAAATTTGGTAGCCATACTTTGATTAATTTGAATCAAGAACTAGGAATGTATCTAAGGAAAAATGAAATCAGGGAGCAATTATTGCCAGAGGTTTCAATTCAGACAACTCATCAAACAGATGGTAATTTATGTTTGAAACACTTCACTAATTTTATAACTTCTAACTTCTTACTGTTAACGACCGACTTCCCACGCCACACGATGAAAAGACTTAAGCATTTATGAAAAAGTCTGTTATGAAGAAAAATGACTTTATTTGAATTAATTAATTTACCTCTAAGGGCCGTTAAGAAACATCTTTTCACCTTAGACAACTATAATGGTAACTTTTTGAAGGTAGTGAATAATTACTTTTCCACTTCTCCTTTGGGTGGAGAAATGTTTTTGTAGCACTCCTTACTGAGAAATCTGCCATGGAGAAATTCTAACTTGTTACAATGATAACATGGTATATGATGGTTTTATCTTCTTTCTTCATGCTTTAAGTCTCCAGATATGCTGATTTTTCCTCATAAATCCTGAATATAAAAATCTGGCAAAAAATGCATCTTACGGGTGAAAACCTGCCTATTGAGGTAGTAGAGAAGTCACTTTCCGCTTTTCTGCCGATAACCTTTGATCTCTGATTTCTCATCATTTGATCACCTTTCTTGCCTGTAGGGATTCATTTTAGATGTCATAGTCTTTCTAGCCTCAATTATCTATCTCCCACTTCCATTGACCGTTGAAACTTTAAGAATTGTTGAATGCAGAAAACGCACTCTGTAGGTGATTATTCGCCAGGGAGAAGCCCGAAACCAATTTTTCGTTGTTAAGAGAAAATGAAGCATCAAGGCTAAATATTTCCAAAATCACATGAGATCAAATGTTATAAACCTATGAATCGTAACCTTTATAATATTTGGGAGCTTAACCTACCCAGCTTGACATTAACCTAGATAACAACCCCCCAGTTTACAAAGGAGAAGGTAAATTGAGAAAATTTGATAAAGGTTTCTCTAGCCTAAAGGGAAAAATCTAGACTTAGACTCATGACTTGCACAATGTTTTCAAGACCATTACTACACACCAAACAATCATTTTTCTCTAAAGATATGTAGAACAAAAATGGGGCAACAACTGACTTTGTCTAGGGACTTGGACGTTCACATGTCCTGTATTTGAGGATCCTCCTCATAGGCCTCCTGAATGCAATATCCATGTAATGATCACTATCCTCTAACCTATACTATGGTACCAACCCTCGATGGATCAGTATCCATAGAATTTTCCATACATCCTTGAGAGTAATAGTGGCCTCCCTGGTCGGCAGATGAAACATAGTGGTATCGTTGTGTCACTACTCGATCAAGGTATTCATCATCCCATTGTGCACCCATATCCTACGCCATTAGGGCACATAGTCTAATCCAACCTCTGCCAATAACCCTGAGTCCACATCTGTCAGCTGGGCCTCCAACTCCATAGTCGGTGGCCAGTGCTTCCAAGATCCCAATGGTGGGAACTGCTCATGCAAAATCCAAAATCCACCATGTCAACCCATATTTCTTCTTTTTCTAGCCTAACCCCTCTCAAAATGGGGCATCTCATCCCTAGGTCCTTTTCTGACTCATCCCCAGCCCCCGCAGGGTCCCTTTGTTTCCCACCCCCTCAGCGTCTACCCCTTTTGGCACAGGCATCGGTTCATTCAAAGACGTTGTGTTTACACCGGTGTCTGCACCTATTTTTCCCCCCAGACCGTCATCTTCAAAGATGCGGATCCAGGTTTGATGTCTTTGAAGACGTTAGTTCAGCACCGACATCTTTGGAGATGTAGGTTCAGGGATCGGCATCTCCAAAGATGTTGATCCGGGGATCGGCGTCTTCGTAGATGTCAGTTCAGGAACTGGCGTCTCCTATCCAAAACCCTTTCTAACTACATTAACTACCCCCTACCTAGCCTGAAAACATTAAAAAACTTTGACAAAAGTAAAAGTAAGGTATTAGTTGGGTTAGTCACCGATACTGGCTGCTCCGTGGGTCTCTCGTGGGTCCAAACGTGCTCTCTCAACTACCCCTTCATCCTCTTGTCAGCCATGTTTTTTCTCTAGATCTCTTTTCGCATCCAATCACTATTCACAATGACCTTCTTTTAGCCCCCGCCCCTCTTATAGCCCCCCATTTTCCCTAAAAAATTTCACGCTCATTTTTCTTCCCCCGCCTGTATATTTTTGTATTATTACTCCTATTGTACAGTTTAAATGCGTTGAAAATCCAAAAACATTTAAAAATTGCAAAAATCCAAAAAAAATCAAAAATCACAAAAAATTCCAAAAAAAAATCAAAAATTCTTCAACACCTTGTAATGCACCCTTGTTTCTTCCTGCATCGTTCAGTTTTTCTATTTTCAGTGACGTTTTGACTCCTGCAACTGTGATCATGTTTTTCACAAAATTAGTTTTGCGACTGACTATCCTTGCTCCTCATTCCATTCACAGCTTTTGCCAGTAAATATCTTTTACAATCAAATCCAATCTTTGCCCATCAGGATGCATCCTTCTGACGTCGGCTTATCAAATCCTTTATCACATCAATCTTGTTCATGGAAACCACTTTGGACTGAATGACTGCTTGGTCATGAGGCCTTCCTTATTAATTTTATCTTTTTGTGTCAGTTTAAACCTACTCACCACTACCTCGATCTACTATATCTTGGTGCATTGTGACTGGTGGCTACTGATACATGCATCTTTTGTAGTGTGTGTTTGTTTGAGTGTCTAGTCCATGCAAAGAAATCTTTTCATCTGTGTTTTCTAACACCTAATGCATACCTCCTCTTGCAATATCAAAATCGGATGTGCTCTCCATATTTTCACACAAATAGATCCCCAAGGCTCGTTAGTTGCATTTAATCTCATTATTACATTCGCATTCCTAGTTGCATTCTTAGTTTCATTTCAGAAGGATTCTATTTATTCCCTCTTCTCCCTTCCTCCTACCCGTTGCATCCTTTTTTTGAGAAAATCCCACAACACTAACACTGTTGTGTTCTTTTCTCGAGGGGGCACAACCCTATATCGTCGTCTCTTTGGCACGAATCCTAGAAACCCTCTTCCTCTGGGGAAAATTATTTTCTTGTCTTTGACGCAATGTCACTTGCGACGCCACGTCAAATAGGGGTAAAATATAGACGTAAAAAAATATTAATATTAATTTCCCTTTTTCATCTAATTATTTAATTTAATCAATTAAATAGTTTCATAGTTGGTATTTATCAATGGTTTAAATACTATTCTAATGTATTTTATTTAAATATATTTGCCTCACATAAGCCCCTTTTTAATAAATTTATATTTATTAAAATTCATCCATATCCCTAATTCTTCTAAACTATGATTTATTCAAATCTAATTTGAATTATAATCTAAACACTAGCTAGAAACCTATTAATCCAATCTAGAGACCTACCATAAGCCTACCCTATTCCTACTCTACTCCCATCACCTCATTTCTTAAACATACTTCCCTACCTAATCACCCTCTGATCATACTTAAAGAGGTGATTCCTAACCCTCTTAAGGCTAATGGAATGCTCACCCACATG
>MU224010.1:2449203-2461349 GCA_018584345.1 Thuja plicata
ATATTTGCATTGTTATTATGCTAACATAGCTCTAGATTTCATATTTGTTTTCATATGCTCTTAGTTTCATGCTTGAATCACATAGATATTACATGCTAGGTTTCTTTGGCTAAAATGAATCATAGTTTAATCATATTTGTTATCTTGCATGTTTCATAATCAATTTCATAGTTTAAGATCATCTTTTTGGAGGATTTGAGACTAGTTCCACATAGTAGTTCTTAAATCTCTTCATTGTTACAATCTTGCATTTTATAGTTGCATTGCATTGGGGATCTATTTAATTTGTGTTTGAGAGAGCACATGCACATTTAATCTAAAAGAACAAATCAAACAAGTAAAATAGGGTGCAAATAGCTTGTTTTAGTTCTATATGATGTTATGATGATGTCTTTTTTGGTTTCTTGCTTATTTCATGAACTATATTTGCTAACCCACTAACTTCTCATGTTTGAGCTTGCTCCTAGCAGATTGAATATTTCCTCATACACATTGTCAAGTAAGCTTCTATAAAAAAATTGGGAATGTTTTAAAGTTCCATGTAGGATTTTGAGAACCACAAAGTTATGGTTCTCAACTACTAGGTCCTCTCCCCTTGGACACACAAAAAAAATGGTTTGGTAAACACATGACTAAACAACCTTTATAATACAACTTAAGCCCAAGGTGACTAGTCAATAAAGTTGACAAAGAATTAAAACTAAAAGTGGCAAAGCCACACTAAGGTTTAAGGCTTAAGGAAAATGGGAAAAACCAAGCCCTAGGGCAATCAAGGAAACCATAAAATTTTTAAATAGCATAACAAGAGTCAATTTTAAATTTAGTTTATTAATCGTTTGATTTGATTCCAATGGTGAGAGTGAAATTATATATTTATTTTTTACTAGTGAAAATATTGTAGTTGAAGTCTCCAATTGAAATGTCTATTGCATCATATTTGGGAGATCAAATGACACAATTTTGTTTATTTATTTATACTTTTGTGAAGTTGGAAACATATTTAATTACTATGGATTAGAAATTGTACATTTCTATATTATCTATTAAATAAAATCTATGTTTTGATTTCACAACTTTGTGTAAACTTTTGGAATAATCTTTAAAATTTTGTCCAAATGTTTTGACTAGTATGTAAAATAATATAATATAAAACAAAATATTTATTATATTTTTTCAATATTTATAAGTAAATTTTTATTCGTAATGCATAACATTGTATTTTGTCTTATGGAGCATACAATGAACTAGAAAGTTAATGCATTAGTATTGATTAATGGGTAATTGTGTATATTTTGGTGTATCAATATTATATGTAATATAAATTTAAAAGAATTAATTACATGATAGTTATTAACACAAAAAGATATTTTTGTTATTTAATATTCAAATAAGAAGGTGTATATGTACTATTAATGCATTAAATTATGGCATATGCTCTCACAACTATTAAAATTTGTAGATGAAAAATCCTTCAACTAAAAAATAATTGAATAATAAATCAATAAAAAAAATAGTTATGTTGTAATGAAACTTTATTATTTTCTTGGTTGTCGATGGATAGTCATTCTTTAATGTAATTTAATGATAGTTGTATTTATTATTGTGTTGTAATTACAATTTATTTTTTTCTTGGGATTAATTCAATAAAAAATATTAAATAATAAATCAACAAATACCATAATAACTATTAAAATATATTTAACCTAAATTAAAAATTAAGCCAAAAAATGTTACCATCTCGCTCATGTCTCGAAATTGACAATTGAAGTTCCGTGGAGGGACTCTTTATTGGAGAAAGAAATGTTTCAACTACTCATCAGAAGTATTATAAATTCAGAATTTGACACATGAGAAGTATTATAACAACCCAAATTTAAGGAATTTGAATTCCTTACATAAGACTCTTCAATGCAGAAACAAATGCTCCAATGATGAACCAACATTTCTATAAATTTACTCTTCCAAACTTTTCAATTGAAGGTTGTAAATCACTTTATCCTCATCTGTCAATCTGGGATGACATGTTTCTTTCAATTTTAAATCTCATCTTCAAAAAATAATGCTCAACATACCCACAAAAATATGACACAAGATATGGATTCCTAGGATACATCGTGTGTCACATTTTTGTGGGTATGTTGTCTATTCTCTTGCACATGGATTCTAAGTGTTTATTTGCATAAGATCTATTATGGGTTATGTGTAAATTGTCATAAAGTTTCTTGCAAGTTTCCTTACAAGGAAAAATTAAGAAATAAATATCACTTGAATGTGGCACATAAATGTGCCAAAGGTGTTGCAAAATTTTATCTAACTCTAAAGAGTAACCTGCAAACTGGCCCACAAAGACTCTCTTGGCTTCAATCTTGACTCTAACTTCATGATACCAAGTGTCACTAGGTAAAGCCTCAATAATACAACTACACAAATATACACCTAGGGACAAAATTGATGTAATGAACATAAAAGAATGTACTCACATAGGAAATCCTTCCAATGACATTTTCCTGTATCTGGGTTTGGGTCAGTTAAGATATACTGCATGCTGCGATGATCTCTATGCAACTCAAACCTATGACCCAAAAGAAAATATCTCTAGCACACTAGTAGATGCACAACTTCTGCTAAATCTAAGTAATGGGTGGGGTAGTTCAACTCATGATCCTTGAGCTTCTGGGACTCATATGTAATTATTTATCCCTTCTACATATTAAATTCCCCCACACCATCCAAAAATTTATAAGTGCACACTACAAAACACATGCAGGATCTAACACTGCCAAGATAGGTATACTAGTCAATTTATCCAAGTAAGAGCCTAAAAAGATGCCACACATTGATTAGACCAAAAAAATTATTCCCTTTCCTCTAAAGAGAACTGATAGGGTTTTCAAAGTGAGAAAATTCTTTCACAAATTGGTGGTAGTAATCCACCAAAGCCATAAAAATATGAACCTCATAAAAATTAGTCGGTGTTGGCCAATCCATAATTGCCTAGATCTTTGAAGGATCCACAAAATAATGTTTTCCTAAGATGATATGACACAAATAAATCACTTTAGTCTGGAAGAACCCACACTTAGCTAGGTTGCCAAATAGTTGGTCATGAAGATATTGCAAAAATTGATGTTTAAATGGCCTACATATTCTTCCATCATCCTTGAATACAACAAAATATCATCCATAAATACAAATAAAAATGGTCAAGATAGGTGTGAAACACACCATTCATCAAACACATGAATACCGATGGCATATTGATCAACCCAAAGAGTACAATTTTAAACTCATACTGTCCATATCAAGTGCAAAAATTTTTTTGATGAATGTTAACCTCATGAATACAAAACTAATGATATCCCAAGTTGAGGCCTATCTTCAAGAATACTCTAGCTCCCTTCATCTAGTAAAAATATCATCAATCCTCGACAATGGATATCGGTTCTTCACAGTCACCTTGTTTAATTGTCAGTAATCAATGCACAAGTGAAGAGATCTATCATTATTGTTCTCAAAGATGACTGGTGTTCCCCATGGGGAAATACTAGGACAAATATGGCATTTGGCCAACAAATCCTCCAACTACAAATGGGGCTTACTCAAATCTTGAGTTTTCATATGATATGGTGCTCGATAAATAGGCTCATCTCTGGGAATGAGATCAATGTGGAAATATATGTTGCAGTTAGGTGACATGCATGTGATCTCACTTAGAAACATATCCTCTAACTGATGAAGAAATGGGTGATCGTGAAGAGACCCCTATCAACTCTCAATCCCATCAAGGTCACTAAAAAATACTATGAATAAATGACAACCTTGTTGCATACTCTACTTCAGCTGAGTGGATGAGATCATACAAAGTGAAATAGGTCTTTGGACCCCTACAAGCTCAACATGCACATCTGTGTCATCCAAACTACAATGACATGTGCTGGTAATCTATACACACCAAGTGGGAAGATAACCAATCTGAACCCAAAAAAATTCCATAAGAACCCAAGGACAAGATAAAAATATCTATGGTGGTGGTGAAGGTGTCTAAATCTAACACACAACCATGAATAAGGGATTTCACTGCCACTATAGAATCTATGGCTTACTCGATCTACCAACTATCAACCTAGTGTACTTCCACTAGCCCGCATCATTCCACAAGGAAGGGGTAAATAAAGAAATTTGAAGCACTAGAATCAAATAATATAGAGGAAAATATATCATGTAACATACTTGTAGTCTGAAAAGTAGTTCGTTGATGCTCAGTTGGATGAGTGTACCCCATCGTAAACACCCTATGGATCTACCTACTTCCCCAATAGTATACTAAGAAATAGTCAACCTTTGAATAACTCTTGGAAAAACTCTCTAACGACACTACACTTCCCTATGACCATGTTGGCCACATGTAACACATGTCCCCACACTTTAACCATTCCTTGTATAAGGTTCACTAGATTGCTAAAATCTCCCTCTACTGGAACTCTACTAAATAGCCTGAGATGGTTGACTATGTTGGGTCTCTCTACTACATTACTAGCTACTATCTCTAGTTCTAGGGGTACCTAAACTCTGACCACTCTATTGATTGTAAAATGTTTCTACCTACAATTTTACTGGCGATCTGACCTAGGAGGTTCTGAATATGCCTTTGAAGAACCTATGAGATGTACCTATGTACTATGTGCACCTGATCCATTAGGTTGACTATTTGTAACATGTACACTTGCCTTACCTCCAAAACCACTAGAAATGTTATCCTCGGTCAATCTCACCTTCTCTATAGTGACAAAAAGATTCCTAGGCTGGAGAATATGAATGTACCCACTAATACGACCATTAAGGCCTTGAATAAAGTGTTGCACCAACATAGGCTAATCACGTATAAAAATGGCATATTGCCTCAACACAAAGAATGTGTGATAATGTTGTCCATTTTCATAAACCCCTATCAAAGATTGTGTAACTCATCAACATGTTCTTGATAGTAGTGATCAAAAATAAAATGTGCATGGAACCACTCCTCAAATATCTCCCATGATATAGTCATGATATCGAAATGAAGCTTATGTTCATCTATGAACCACCAAGTAGACACAAAATTCCTCAGGTGCATAATGGAACACTGAGTTCTTGTATTTCTCACATAAGGGTGCATAAGTGAAGAAATGTCCAAGATCTAAAATCCAAGTCTCGGTGTCTGTACCATTGCATAAAACATCAAAAGTGGGTGGATGGGACCTCAATAGGTCTCTCATTTGCAATACATGGATAAAATATTTAGCCACCATTGTCCTCTCTCTCCTATGCTCTAATCTAGAGCTATTTGTGGTACAATAATACTCATGCTCTCTCCTCTCCTCCTATTCACCATGATCAAATAAATAAGACTACCCATGGTGAGATGCCTCTTAACGAGGTCCCAACTAAGTAATTATCTCTTGATGAAATTGAACTAGCTAGGAATTCCCATATTTACCATCATGACCACCTTTATAATTCTCTTGGTGATCCTCCTAATGTTTTTCTTCCCAATGGTCTTCCTTGTGATGTTCCTTCTTGTGTTCATCCTTATAGGCATTCTGTCAACCATCTCTATTTGTAGGAGGCATCCTTTAGGGTAAAAGAAGATATAGATCAAAATCAACATAAACACATCTAGAAGCCATTATAAGACAATAGGGGAAAATATAAGCATCAGATACCATAACAACCACACATCACTTACACCAAACATAATGGGTACATATAGACCATAGATTCTTGTGTATGAATGTGGGCTCTAATACTAGATGTAATTCCCTACCAAGGAACCATTTAAACATAGGGTAATACATACACTAATAATTTAAAAAATAAATAAATATATAAATCATGAACATAAGGGTATCATAACTAACATTGCATAAGAAAATAAGGAAACATGCATAGAACATTCACAACCAAGAACAAGAAGTCTTTAAATCACTTCCAAGGGTTTCAAGATGACCCAAATACACACTTGAAATTGAATACACATGTTCTGGAGATCGCCTAACAAGAGCCCAAACAATGTCCAGGGAGGTACAAGAGGCCAAGCTATCAATAACTCATGAAAAACAAAAAGAGGAAACTAAATCAATCCCCTGAATCTATATAAACAAAGATTCATTTTAATGGTAAAGGAAAGTGTTCCTATTATGAGTAATCATGCAAGTTGATTTACAAGCTATTGAACCATTAAAGAAGAATATACAAGCTACTTGGAATTCTATCGTAAGTAGAAAATAAAAAGAGGCACATATGCCAAAGCAACATAGACACAAAATAATACAGGCAATGATCTACAGAGAATAGACGTTGATTTCCAGATACGATTATTACAGACTCTCACTACAGAGACTTAGAGACGTTGATGTGTAGGACATAGACGTCGATCAACACATGCGCTAATTTGACACATGTAGATGCTGATTGAAAGTTTACAAAATTATAAAGATAGAAAAGTCTTAGACGAGAGAGGTAGAGACCCCACTCTGTAGGAAAGAAACATTGATGAGCGAAGATGCCAAAGTGTAGGCACATACACTAATCTGGAAGCCTCTCCAAAAACTTAGAAAAATAGGAAAAAAACTTATGTCGACCCCAATGTATGGATAAAATACAAATAGATCTAGACTAGGGAGTACTAGATACAGAAGAACAAGGCCAAAATCACTCGATAAAATTGATATTATTGAAAGAATGAACAACAACAACAACATGATAACTGGAAATAGCATAAACATTGAAATAAAGTGCATAGGGGTAGAGATAAGTACATCATGCTCAAAGCTATACCACTAAAGGTTTCCCACCATCCAGTCCTTAGAAATTATGTACAATGCCACCCAACCACATGGTACCCTCAGGCCCACCTCACTGTGCTTGTGGATGTAGTCACGTGACTATAGAAAACATAATGCACATAAAAGGAGTAGCATAACACATATGCTAATCAAATGCAGAAACTAGGGGATGGTACAATGTAGTCACTCAGATGCAAATACAAGAATACAACTACACAAATGTCACTACTCAAACCTAAACAAGTTATGATCGTGAGACTCAAGAATGAAGTGTCATCATACAACACATGCAATTACATGTGGCTTTGAGAAATCCTTCTCTCATGAAAGAATTCCTACTGATCCATATCAACGTCTGTAGATGACAAGGCTAATCCATACCATATCAACCTCCTCAAATGAAAACAAGGTACTATACCATATCAACATCCTTAAATGATGGAAAGGAAAGGAAATAGCTTATCAATGTCCTCAGACAACGGCAAGGTAGTCACATTAAATCTTGTTATTATGTTTTACCCTATTAATTTATTTAAGTTATCAGTTGTTATAAAGAACTCTACCAAGGGATACCCTAGGATCCCTCTGTGTCCCTACTCCCTTGGAGATCCACTACATTCTAATACTCTACACCAATCTTCCATCTTGCTACAAATAATAAGAAATTACAAAGAAAGAATAGACTCTCAAACCCATAAACCAAATTGAAGTATGGAAATCTCGATTAGTCTCAACCAACAACATGAGTCTCTCAAAGATCCCAACAAGGCACAACTCTATTGTTCCCTTTTTGCATCCTCAACACACATGAAATATGGAAATAAAACAAACCTATAATTAAATCATAATCTCAAATTATAAAAGTAACAAGATTCATTTATAGACTAAAATTTAGTCCTGAATGTCATCTCCATCGACGAACCTCCAAAATTCACTAAAAAATCAAACTTAAAATAAAGCAAGAAGGAGAAAACTCATTGGTCTCTTTCCAACCAACAACACATTGGTCCAATAAAATTCTCATTCCAACCACACACAAAATAATAGGCAACATAACCATATATAAACTTCACATTTAAAATCACCAAAATAGGGATAAATACATGGAAGCCCAAATGGGAATGTAAACAACTCACTCACATGTGGGAAAACATAGAAAATATCCCACATACCAATTGTATTGAATAACTAGCAATCAAATTGAGAAATGAATGAGTTTTGTGGAAAACTTACCTCACACAATGGTGAAAACCAAAACAGAGAAGAAATCCCAAATCCCCACGGAATCTAATGAGATCATCTGAAAAGAAGAGGAATCTCAACATTAACTCAATGAGTCGATGCCCAAAAAAATACGATGAGCGAATAAACCCCAATGAGCAAAAGACCAATTTTCCAATACAAATTCAGAGCAAAATCCAAATTTCTCAAAAATAGCGAGCGTGGAAATGAACTCTTTTTTCACAATATAAAGTCATTTTTTTCCGAAAAGGAAAAATACTAAAATTAAATCAAATATCACAATTCTCCCAAAAAATCCCACTGGATTAATTTAATCAATTCCAATTAAATGGAATGCAACTATGACAAATTTGCCAATAAATACAAATAACCAGAGAATAATTAAAATAAACATATAATATATAACTCAACTCGGACAACTATGGATACTCTATATGCCTAGTTAGGTATCGGTCCAACACAATTATGCAAAGAAGTTTGAATTTTACCCACACAGTACTAGAGTTATAATATATCAAATACAGATAATTGCCAATACATGGACGATATTGGCTAAAATCATGAATGCCCAATGTAACTATATTTTGTTCCACTACCGGGGATAAGACACACTCAGACCTGTAGCTCAGATAGAGTCAATGTCTAGTAAATGTTCACTAAAACATGCACACATCAAGTGCAAATACTCATAGTGTAACTAGCCAAAGCGCATATATGTAAAAATTCAAAGTGTGCCTATTTTAACAGAAAGGGATGCTCCAGCGGTGTAATCATTCGTATGTATTAGATTGTTACAAAAATGGTCCTTCCATATTTAATCCTCGGTATATATCATAAATAAATATTTCATTAAAACATTGAATAATCATTTAATGACATTTAAAGAATATATAGGTGAAACCTCCAAATAAGATATCCATCGACATAAAAGGCACGATAACATAGGAAATCAATAATAACATCCTGATAGTATAATCAAATGTTCCCTGATATGAAATACACTAGATATCATCGTAAAGCATCATGTCACATCACAGCTAGATCATCATGCATATATGATCAAAACAATAAGCACAAGTATAATCTAACATCAACATCAGCAATGATACTGATAAAACCAAAAGAATGTACTGTACCAAATGCATCTCACCATTTCAAAATAAGATGACATCATATGAATAGTCATGAGATAAAGAAAGAGTCTAGCTTGGATACAAATAATACAAAATAGAATGCAACCATGAGAGGCACTACACCCACACGGTAGACACTATGTTATATTTCGCAAAAAAAAAAAGAACACTTTTCTATGAAGGAATTATTCAACCCCCTTTATCTTATCCATTTAAAAAAAAAATTAGTAGTTTAGAAACTAGATTCAAAGTACTACAATTATTGATCTTTTGATAACTTCAAACTTTGAGTGCAACAATCTCAAATTGCTCCTCCAAGTTCAAGTTTAACTTATTTCACAAAAAAAAGTTTCCATTTATACCCTTTTTTTGTTCATCATCTTGGTTCACATACCTTAGACACCATCATAGTATTATAACCTTAGGATGGAGAGAAATCCATGAGCTATGATAGGGGAACTTCATGCAACATGAATAAAAAGCCTTGACCCAGATGCTTACAAGATGAGAAACCTTGTATCTCTCTTTTGTAGCTTCAAGTGTGTGACCACTAATTAAATTTACTTGACTGGATTTTAATGATGTCTGCGATACCAACAGCCTAAGGGACCAAGAATCATATCCTAAACCACCTTCATGTTCTTCTTAATGTCAGCTCTCTAGATACAGATCTTAGTCTGGAAACTAGTAGTTTTTTTTTTTTTAAATAAGAACTTGTAGTGATGCAAGAAATAAGAGAAAAGAGATGGTTAGTAAAGTATTAACACATCAACACATCAATCTTTCAAAACTTCAATGCATGGCATGAGATCACTTTTTTAACAAAGAAGCTAGCTACAATGGAAAATCATGGTGCATGTGGATGACACACACCATCTTTTTGTGCACTTACAATTTTGGAGATTACTAGCTTTATGGATTTGTGATAGGAAAACTCATGTAATACGAAGATATTGAAGTGATAAATATTGAATAGGTGCATGAATTGGTATACAGTAGTAGAGTGGAAACAAGTGACTAGGAGCATGAATTGGTACACAATAGATCATATCGAGGGATTGCAAAATGAAGAAATGCCTTAGAAACTCAAGTAGGAGAAAAGGAACAAAAGTGATGCAATCGCAAGACACCAACTAAGAAAAGGTGGGGACCACTTCTCCCTCTCTTGATGATAAGTAACTTAAGTTGTATAAAATAAATAAGTTTTAATCAGAATACGAGGGAAGAGGAGGGGACCCAATTGTTGAGTGTGTTTCAATAATTGTAATAGCATTTATTGATTTAATTCCCAATAAGTTCATCAATATTGCACCAATAGTTGTGACTTTAAAGTTGTTGTTGTTGATTATGACTACCCAAAATTGAATGAAATGTATTACTTAGATCTCAAAAGAAACAAATCATGTGATGCCACATTGACATACCAATAACACATTACTTACTGCACAAGTATTGGTATCACTTATTTTTGGCCTTTTTGGACACCTTGGCAAAAACAATGTTGGTGTGGCATCATATTTGATGATGTGGCTTTGAAACCTTAATTATAAGTAGGGAACTTGGCAAGTAAGCTACTATAAAAAATTGGAAATGTTTGAAAGTTCCACATAGGATTTTGAGAACCACGAAGTTATGGTTCTCAACTACTGGGTCTTGTCCCCTAGGACACTCAAAAAAAATGGAATGGTAAACACATGACTAAAAGGCCTTTATAATACAACTTAAGCCCAAGGTGACTAGTCAAGAAAGTCGACAAAGAATTAAAACTAAAAGTGGCAAAGCCATACTAAGGTTTAAGGCTTAAGGAAAAGGGGAAAAACCAAGCCCTAGGATAATCAAGGTGACAAGAGTCAATTTTAAATTTGGTTTATTAATTGTTTGATTTGATTCCAATGGTGAGAGTGAAATTATTTATTTATTTTTTACTAGTGAAAATATTGTAGTTGAAGTCTCCAATTGAAATGTCTCTTGCATCATATTTAGGAGATCAAACGACACAAATTTATTTATATTTTTGTCAAGTTGGAAACATATTTAGTTACTATGGATTAGAAATTATACATTTCTATATTATCTATTAAAATAACATGTATGTTTTGATTTCACAACTTTCTATAAATTTTAATTATAGGGTAGTTATTAAGACAAATAAATATTTTTTGCGATTTAATATTCAAACAAGAATGTGAATATGTACTATTAATGCATTCAATTATGACATATATTCTCACAACTATTAAAATTTGTAGATGAAAATTCCTTCAACTAAAAAAATATTGTATAATAAATTAATTCAAAAAAAAAAGTTATGTTGTAATGACACTTTATTATTTTATTGGTTGTGGATGGACATTCATTCTTTAGTGTAATTTAATGATAGTTGTCTTTGTAATTGTGTTGTAATGACAATTTATTATTTTCTTGGCTGTATATAGATAGTCATTCTTTAATGTAATTGTTTTCCATGCATTAATTCAATAAAAAATATTAAATAATAAATCAACAAATACCATAATAACTATTAAAATATTTTTAACCTAAATTAAAATCAAACCAAAAAAATGTTACCATCTAGAAATTGACAATTGAAATTATGAGGAGGGACTCTAATACAAGAAGTACTATAAATTGGAAATCTATTTATTAGAAAAAAAAATGTTTCAACTACTTTTTTTATATATTAATTGAAAAGGCCTATATTCATCAAAAATTTAAGACTGCTTTAATATAAAAAACACTCTAAATTTAAGGAATTTGAATGCCTTACATAAGAGTCTTCAATGCAGAAACAAATGCTCCAACGATGAACCAGCATTGCTATAAATTTACTCTTCCAAACTTTATATATCAACTGCAAAAAATAATACGGAATCCATGAGTTTAAATGCCTTACATAAGAGTCTTCAATGCAGAAACAAATGCTCCAACGATGAACCAGCATTGCTGT
>MU224010.1:2461427-2481575 GCA_018584345.1 Thuja plicata
TATCAACTGCAAAAAATAATACGGAATCCATGAGTTTAAATGCCTTACATAAGAGTCTTCAATGCAGAAACAAATGCTCCAACGATGAACCAGCATTGCTATAAATTTACTCTTCCAAACTTTATATATCAACTGCAAAAAAATAATACGGAATCCATGAGTTTAAATGCCTTACATAAGAGTCTTCAATGCAGAAACAAATGCTCCAACGATGAACCAGCATTGCTGTAAATTTACTCTTCCAAACTTTATATATCAACTGCAAAAAATAATACGGAATCCATGAGTTTAAATGCCTTACATAAGAGTCTTCAATGCAGAAACAAATGCTCCAACGATGAACCAGCATTGCTATAAATTTACTCTTCCAAACTTTATATCTCAACTGCAAAAAATAATACGGAATCCATGAGTTTACATCTATGGTTGGACATGGGTGGCAAAATATTAATTCACTGACATTACTTCAAATAACTGGCAGTTGATGTAGAACGCACATTTGACAAACAACGTACTGTTTTTTTTACATTGGGCATTAGTTTCTTCTAAGAAAACGAATGGACAAGAAAGAAAAAGAGCCGACTGGATATAAATATGTTTTGCAGGAGCAAATCAGTCACCAGAGCGAAAAGAAATTATATAAATAGAAAAAGATCACTTTTCTTCTACAATACAAAGTACATAATCTTTCGTACTGATCAAATGTATTGTAAGATTTCACTTTATAATAATTGTCTCTGAGCTCTAAATTGTTGTTGTGCTTCACCTTTAAGATCTTATTTAAGATCTTAGTGACTACTAAAATAATAGTAGAGAATAAACTGTGCATAATCATTTCTATTAGAGGAGAAACACTAGAAAATATAGTTTTATATTGAAACATCTAAACATATAATAGAACACATTGATGAAAAGATCTGGAGATCATACTTTTTGAATGATGCAGTCTTAGAAGAGGTGATTTTGGATTTATTTTCTGTTAAATATTATGGGAATAAGGATCGTGATTCCTTGCTAAATTTATTGAGTATGCTTGCAAGTAAAAAAAAAACATGTTTGATAGTTTCTAGCTTATGACAAAATGGATATTTGATGGAGTGATTAGGAAGATTGGTGTCATTCTTCTATGAAAATTTTATAATGGATAAGCTTTCATTCTAGAAATTGAGCTTTAGGCTCCACTCTGGATTTCCATAAAATAGTGGTCAAGCTGAAATACTCAAGCTTAGACCAATTCAAACTTCATTTAGGGTTTACTTTTAGCTGAATTTAGATTGGAGGAAGGGTTTAAGCTAAATCCATTTGAGACATTTTTTTGATGTTATGTTCCAAAGACCACCTCCAATCCTTTTTTTAAAATGCATGAATTGTGAGTAAAAATGTTTTCGTTAAAGATCCAAAGGAATAACATCCCGCACTTTGTGAATGTCATCTATAAGAGCTTTGGACAATTTGAAGTCATTCTAGAGATGAATGTCACTTTTCCAAGTTAAAGATGTGAACTCCCATATATTCCTAATTCCATAACGTCATTTTTTAAAAGAAGTTTGCTATTCAATTGAGAATTAGTAGGAATAGGTTGCTTTTGGAAGTTTATCAATCTATTCCACCAAATAAAAGAAGTAGAGAAACGCATGTCATTACTAAGTCTTGTCATTTCCACTCAAGAAGAGGAGACACTAGTTGGGGTTTCCATATGCTTAAAAATTGTCTAGAGGCTTGAGGTTTGAAGTATTTTTCCATATAAGGATTGTATCTTGCCATATCACCTCTTTCCTAGCATTATTGGTTTTGACAATAGCTATTATATGCCCAATAAGAGACTTTCATAGTGTTTCTTTGTAAAGAAATCTAGTAATCCATTTAGCAATGAAGCAAATCCCTTATGTGAGGGGGGCTAAATGAGGCAAATCCCTTGTGTGAGTGAATCAATGACTCCTATATCCCCTCTGAGTTTTGGTTGAATGCAATAGAGCCATGAAGAAGTTGGTTGTCCTTATTTTTTGTTTTAATTTACCCACATAAACCCTCTAGTTAATTGGGTAAGTTGATTATAATAACTTTTTGAAGGAAGCCAACATGATGAAATGTAAACATGACTCACAATGAGCATTTTTTTAGTAATTTATTCACCATAGAAAGAATATTTGTTGTAAAGAATAAAGATTCTTAAAGAAAGAGAAGTTTGAAAATATATTTGTTGTGGTTCAAGAATCCACATTCTTGCTTACCTTATTTTCCTTAATATTTGGATAATAAACTAGACAATTGTAAGCTAAAGAAAATCAATACACTTGTATGATTACCTTATAATGTTTCATTTAGTGGTTAAATTTGAATTCTAAGTAAGTTAGATTTAAATCAGTTAGAGTTGAGTTGATAAATATAAATGGCAATGACATAGATAAAAGAACTCAACTAATTTAATGTGATTGTCAACATTCTCTTTGATTGGTTTTCACATTGTAAATGATGTGACATAATCTAGATATGATAATTCATAAGTGAAGAGATTTATATAACACATAGAACCTCAGACAAATACACACATGTAATCTCTTTTTGAATGTGTAATTGTATCTTAATAGTGCTGATTTGTTATATTTTCATGTTGACATATGAGACTTTTTCACATGTACATATAAGTATGTTAAAAAGGTTCAGGTCGTGCTATGAAGTATATTTAGGGGTTTTCTTGGAGGTGAAATGATGAAAACATTGAATTATCTTAATGGTGAATATGCTAGGAAAATGGTGTCTCAGCCTTTCAATAATAAGCAGGTATTGACGATAAAAGGTTATTGTTGATATGTGAGCTCTAGGTGTTGCAAAGGGTTGGTACCTCCCTTGCAAGCTCTTGTCCTCTAAAAAAATCGGGGTTGAGTACAACGCATAAATTATTTATAATTTATCATTGTGAATTGTAATCATTTATCATAAGGTCATAGATCTAATAGTGGATATTTTGTGCACTTCGTTTTCCCTAGAAGGAAACCCTATGCATAAGAGGGCATTGTATTACGATTGTATATTGTGATGTATTTTGAGATTCTGATAGTTGTTGAGTTTCATTTAGATCTCTATTGGTGATACTCCTACGAGAATCTTGCTCAACAAGTATTGTAATATGTTGTTGATTTTTTAATAATATATTAGGAAGCTTTTGGAGTGTAGAAATTTTCTCCTAAAAGGGTTTTCTCCACATAATCATTGTGTTCTGCATGTATCTTATTTAGGTTTATTTATCTTAATTTTGTGTAATTGTCATAAATATGTGAAATTTTTTAGCAACCCACCTCTTAAGGTTAGTGTAGGGAGTGTTGGAAAGTGGCATGATCAACATTGCTTAGAGGTTATGATTTATGGAAACACTACTCATTGGCATGGTTGCTTGATGTACAATTTAGTTTTGGATATTTAGTTTTGTAAAATGACTAAGTCAAGGATGAATTAATAGGGTACAGTCCCACAGTTTTGATCTGCGAGCACAATATGTATCAAACTAAATCATGCGATCTTATAAAAGTGTACTATGGGATGTAATAGACCATCACTTAAGGTCACTTAGATTTTGGAGTTGACTAGGCAGAGTTACACCTTGTTGAAGTGATGCAAAGACAATACATCAGTGATACAGGGCAGATGAATGGTCATGGTGATTAAGGGAGTATTTTGTGGAATCCAAAAGTGCTACTTTGGATTTAGATTGGGTCCCACCCTATTTTTTTGATGTATCATCTTTGACTATGTATTTTTTATTTGGTTAAGAGTTTGACACATTTGTGATGTTCTTGTGAGCCGACTGGAAGAATATTTTGAGATCGAGTATATAAGTAAAGGTGTTTTATGATGTGAAGTAGTGTGTTGAATATGTAGATGCATTGTGATGTTAGAATTAGATAGCATATGATGTGAGCTATAACTGGGACTACTTGAGCACAAACGATGCTTGTATAGTTCATATTAATAAATCATTGTAACATACAATTTTTTCTTTGTAAGAGCAGTGTGCTCATTGTATACCGCTAATAGGGTTTCTACCCTTTAACAGGGATATGTACTAAATGTAATATTCAACTCCTAATAGGGAGACTATACTTCTTAGTACATCATTTGTGGGTATCATTGCAACCGAAGTTTTCCCTTGTCTAGGGTTTCCTCGTGAACAAATTATGGTGTTATGAATTATCTACTTTCTGTGCATGTACTTATTATTTTAGTACTTGCTTGATTAAGTTTGAATTGGGTAAATTTATTGATAAAGTTTTGTAATACTGATTCACCCCCTCTTAGTATTACTTAATCCTAACAATTGGTATCAAAGCTTGTGGACCTTTGAGAGAAATCCTAACAGCTTGAGGGAGATCTAGATGGATTCAAGTAGTTTGGAAGAAAACTTTGAGGTAGCACTTGAAGCCCTTGATAAGGAAAAATATGATAATGCCAAGTTGAAATTCAAATTGAGAAGAGCTGGGGAATTCATAAAGAAGCTTAAAGAAAAAATTAAACTTTCCAGGAACCAAAGACAAGATGTTATGCATAAGATACATGATGAATCTGATAATGATACATCTAATTAGATTAAGCAGCTTGAAAAAGACAAAGAGGCATTGGAGCATGAATGTGAAGCTACTACTATTCGGATGGATAAAGAAAAAAAACACGGGAAAGATGAAAAGACAAAAATTGAAGAAATATTGAAGAATGCAAATGTGAAGATGGGAAAGATGCATTTTGAACTTGATGATTACAAAATCAAATAGCATGAATTAGAGAAATACAACCAAATAATTAAGAGAAAAATTGTTGAAGCAAAGAATCACATTGAAAAAATTTATGCAAGCAATGACAAGACTGATGAATAGAGGGAAAGATAGAATACTAAAGGTGACATGAAAAGAGTTGGCTTTGATAAAGAAGAATACTAAAAATCTCAAGAAAGATAGTTTCAAGGAAAATCCGTTGAGACACCTAATCAACAAGAAGATCCTATACAACAAGAGGAACCTAGAGAACAGTTTAGACCTTTCAGAGGAAGATGCTTTGGCTTTAACAAAGTTGATCACATGAAGAGGGATTGTAGAGGTAAGATTCCTTACAAGCCCTTTTATGGTTGTTGTTTCAATTTCTATGAATATGGACACAAGAAGATTCAATTTAGAAAACTTGATCAGTCTAGCACTAAACAACATTACATCAGAGAAGAAACAACAACTAAAAATACATGTTAGAAATGCAACAACTTTGGACACATCACAAGGAACTACAGGTTGTAGGTTAATGCAAATAGATCACCTCCTATATTCTATAAATGTAACAATCAAGGACATATAGAAAAATTTTGCAGGTATAATGGAGCTGCAAGCAACAAACTACCACCACCCATGGTTGTGAAGAAAAATATTGGTGATGTTGCAAAAAGTTTAGTAGAATATATGAATGAGTTTGGCAATCATTTTAAGAAGGAAGGAGACAAGGACAGTGGTAAAGTATGGAAAGAGAAGGAACAAAGTGAGTCTATGGTTCAGGGAGATTTAGTAGATGCTACTGAACCTTCACCTAATGTTTCTACTTCTCCCTAAATTGTCAAGAATGACTTTAAGGGGAGCTTTGGAGAAATAATAGAAATCTATCGAGCCCCTATATATGTGCATAATAAGATGATGTGATCTTATGGACACTATATATGGTTAGTTTGGAGTCTCTATTTGAGATCGCTTGGTTTAACACACTATACTAAATGATCACTAAAATATTGGATGACTGGATCATTTACAGACTTATAAGCTCATTGGGAAATGTGTCAATCTATGCATAGAAAAGTGTAAGTCTATTTACTTAGACATTTATAATCATAATTTGAGTAGAGATGGAGGAGACCAAAGGAACAAGAAAAGAAGCTAGGTCACTTTCGTGATTGCTAAACATGCATACCCTAATTCATTGAGAAAAAGGTATTTTGATATATTGTGGGCTTTGTTTACTATGGATACTCCATTGGTATTTGATGTTAGTGAGAGGCCAAGATACAAATTCAAGAAACAACCTTATGAGTCCACTAAAGATGATCTCAAAGGTGCATTTTTTGTAAACACCCTACTGTGTGCCTCATGTGGAAGACATTAGGGCATACATTCACTACAAATATGAATCATTGGGAGACTTTGAGATATTAAAATAAATGAAGGAAATGATAAAATTTTATGGATCATGGAAGGATGAGTTCTCTCATTTCCATAACCTCAATTTTATGCGAATGGCATAAATTTATGAGTTTGACTAAGAATAATGGATTGAGATTGTTCTTAGGAGAGTTTATGATCAATTTCTATGGGTAGGAGAGCAGCCTGTTAAGATTACCACTGAGTTAATTCATGTTGTGACTAGTTTGGATTACTCTGATGTTATCCATGTTGTGAAGAAACACGAAGAAATAGGTAGAAACCCTAACACATTACAAATGGGATAAGAGGGAAATGACCATAGCTGACATCTTTCAGCAAGATGTGAGGTTGATTTCTATGATTTTGGGGTATAAACTTCATTACAACAGCCAACCTAATTCATTTTCAGTGGGAGTCATTATGATGTCCTGTAAGATGGTGAAGGAGAATGCGAAGTATAATCTATGTGAGATTATCAAACAACAATTTCAGAAGAACGTCGAGAAGATCAAGTGGGACAAATCAAAAGCATTCATGTTTGGATCTATATTAAGACATATCTATATTCATATAGTTCACAAATTTCCTAGAATGCACCCTAGGGTATATGTAAAGACAACGAACCTATAGGTAGTCAAATTACAAATAGTTATAGGAGACAGAACAACACTTGGGTAGATGGAGAACTGTTTGCCATGTTCAAAATTCTACAAAGGGAAATGAGGAAAGAGTAAGAATAATTGAGGAAATTGTTGAGAAATACAAAGATCCAATTTTTTTCATGGTTGAAACTAATTGTGTATGTTGTGAGGAAGTTGAACCTAGGAAGAAGTGGAGTTACCCAATGGGCTATGAGGCAAGTGCAGAAGTTCTTACAATGCAAGTAGAACATGTCTTATCTTCTGAGACTAGTCCTTCTAAAGAAAGATGGGGAACATATGAAGAAAAATCAGCCAGATAAGAGAGGAATAGACTAGAGCAGCAAGGAAGAGGAAATTTGAGAATGTAGTTGACAATCTTGCAGGAAAGGCAGGTATTACCAAGGGGGCGATCCCACAATAGTGGGTTACACTTTTTTGCCTAAACGGACATTGAAGTCTACATTTTGAAAAAAACTTTTAGATTCAGATGCATATTGTTGTTAAACTGTTTGAAATCGGAAGATGAAGTAAACTAGAGTCTTTTAGGATTTTTTGTCTAGATTCTAAATATGTTTTTTTTTTCCAGTTTTTTTTGAATTAATTTGAATGGTTTTGTTTTTCTCCCACGAAAACTGCTATGTTGTTGAAAACGTCATTTTCAAAAAGTTACATAGACTTCATCGCACATAACTTTTTTTCTAAAATAGATATCAATGCGATTATTTCAAATTTAGTTTTGCAACATCCATATGGAGGGCATGCAATTGATTTGATGACATTGTCATGATTATTGCATATTTTATGAATGTTTGAAGTAGAATAAACCGTAATTTTGACATACCTTGACTACATAGCTTATAATTTGTTGTGTATTTATCAAAATTCAAATTTATTTTATTTTATAGAAAGAAGAATCAAAGACAGAGGGCATTGTTATTTTTCAAAAAAAAAAAAAAAATTCTACTATTTTTCATTGAACGTCAAATTTGGAGGTTTATATTGGACAAAAAACCTACATTCGATGCACGTCAAAAAACATAGACCTAATTAATTCAAAAAATTTCAAATCTATATTCGTTAGAAAGCTCATTCAGATTAATTGTGCTATACAAAAGGACATCTCCCTATTCATCCATCTGAGCCCCGCGCTTGAGCTCTGAAGCCATGAAAACTGTAATTTTTTGTCAGCCTCTGCAAATGGCCTCTAATCAGAGGGTTTCGATAGAAACTATGTAGTTTTGATCGAAACTATTTATTTTTGATCAAAACTATTTACTATTGAAATTAATTTCATTATTTGACTACTTTTTGGTACTTTCAAAAGTAATTTAGTACTTTCGATCGAAAGTACTACCTTTTGGTACTTTCGATCGTAAGTTACTCACGATCGAAAGTATTTGTCAATTATGATCGAAAGTAAGTTTTAATTTTTATTTGGTCACACTTTTTGTGGTGAATTCCTTCCTCCAAAAAAGTGTAACCCACTATTGTGGGTTCACCCAAGGATGAGAATAAAGAAGTGAGGAAGAAGATGGAAGAAGGAGTTTCAAGATTGGTGAGCACTACTCTTGCAGCCCTTCCTCCTCTAAAAGCTGTAAAGGTTACTATTCCACCTCCTACTATGGTCAATGTACCTAATACCACCCCTACACCACCCAAGAGGACATCGTAGATAGAGAAAAAAGAAGAAAGTCTTGTGAGAAGCACAAGGTCCTCGAAATAGATTTCACCACCTAAAAGATAGAATACTAAAGAAGAAGAGAAGAAAGTAGAAGAGAAGAAAGTAGACAAGAAGAAAATAGAGGAAAGATGACTTTGGAAACCAGATCTAAAGATTCGAGCAAAGACAATTATTGATCAAGGAAAGTTCACTCAACTACCTAGATACTATGAGAGGTATGATGAGAAAGATTAAATTCTGATTAAAGACTTTGTCATTGATAATATGATATTATTTGAAAAGAATCTAATTGAAATTGGAGGTAGTATTCCTAAGGATTTATATGAAAAAATGGAGATTAGGAAGTAGTTAGCACTCACAGAAGATGAATAAATAAGAAGGAAAGTCATAGATGATATACTACTAGTTGTTTCATATGACGAACATGAGAGGATTTTAAAAGCCATAAATCCCCTACTAATAATAAAAGTAAGATTAATAAAAATCATGGGGTGACATTATGATGAGGTCATAGAGGATACACATAAAGATATTCACAAGGTACTAATAGAAACAAAATATGAAAATCCTTCACCTCCTAAGCCCAAGGCTACTAAGCACAAAACTATTCTGAGAGGAGATTCCTCTAAACCTATAGAAACAAACATTAACTCATCTAAGGATGGAGACGATAGTAGTAAGTTTTTCAGTACAGTTAAGAAACCAGATTTATTTTTTGCTAGTGTGATTGTATCCTTGGACACTTTGCAGGATAAAAGTGACCCTTTTCAAGGAAATATAGATACTATTGTTGAAACAGATGGAAGAAGTGAATAGAGTGCATTCAATTTGACTGAGACAAAGAAGGAAGAAGCTACTAAGGCTTGTGGATAAGAAGGAATCAGAAACTAAGGTTGAAGTAAAGCTAGAAACAAATGTATCTATTCATGTTTCTTCAGATTTATCATTGGAAAGTGGTGATAGACCTATGAGTACTAATGTTGATTGTATGGATGAGGATGAATTGATGATATTATCTTACATAGTCTTTTCTAAGGCTAAGGAGAGATCTAAATAGAAAATAGAGAAGAAGTCAAAGGTACTGGAAAGAGCAGTTGATTGTATAAACAAAATTCTACCCCTACCTTTTACTTTCCAGGGAAGTGATACAATGGACAACTTGAACAAAGTCCTTGATGAATTTGATGTTCATTTTTTCCTCTTTAGAGCAGGCCATAACAGTCAGAGTTGGAAAATATTACATGGAAAAGAAGCTAAAATAGATATGTAAGTCAATCAACTAGGATTTGGCTATACTAGATAACATTACTACTGAAGAAAAGTCTTGTATAATTGTTAGAATTAATATTTCATTGGTATCTATATAATTAAAAGATATACCACGGTCTTGTCTCATATCTGTGATTCCTTTAATAAGAAATTTAGATATTCCTCCTTAAGAGGATTCCTACACATGACACACACCAAATGTGAATGTGGCACACATAGAGTATGGGAGTTACATGCAAACTCCTCCATTCATCTCTACTTAAGATATGGCTCTCACACACTTCTTAGGGTTCTCATAGGTGTTCTAAGTTTAATTTCTTCTCTCTTCTCTCATTCTCATTCTTTAGGCTTTGACCCATATTCATATTATTCACAAGGGGGTTTTCCTGCTTTTTCCCTTTCAAATCCTTGTGTTCTTGCCTTGGTTCTTGGAGCATTTTTGTGAACTTGTGTTTGATCTATTGAAGGAATCTCTCTCTCTCTCTCTCTCTCTCTCTCTCTCTCTCTCTCTCTCTCTCTCTCTCAATATTTGGTAAATCTCTTCCATTGCATATTCTCTTGGATTATTTCCTTATCTTTTTCATTGTACTGTATGTTTCTAACATTTTCCTTTAATAGATCAAACACAAGTTCACCAAAATTCTCCAAGAACCAAGGAAAGAACACAAGGATTTGAAAGGGGAAAAAGCAAGAAAAAAACCCTTGTGAATAATATGAATATGTCTCAAAGCCTAAAGAATGAGAGCAATAAGCTCATTACAATATTGTAAGAATGAGAATGAGAGAAGATAGAAGAACTCCAACTTAGAATCCCTATGAGAACCCTAAGAAGTGTGTGCGAACCATCTCTTAAGTAGAGATGAGTGTAGGAGTTTGCATGTAACTCCCATACTCTAGATATGTGTGCCACATTCACATTTGGTGTGTGCCATGTGTAGGAATCCTCTTAAGGAGGAATATCTAATTTCCTTATTAAAGGAATTACAAATATGAGACAAGACCTTGGTATATCTTTTAATTACACAGATACCAAGGAAAGATTAATTCTAACATCCCTCTTTAATCTTTACTTGAGGAGATGAGATCAATAGGTATGGCACCCAAATGTTTACAATGATTTTGAGATGTTTCTTTTGAAAGAGTCTTCGGTTTATTATTGATAGCTTGATCATAATGTATTTCTTCAACTGGATCGGTGGAGCTTGAATGGTACATAGGAATGTTTTCTAAGTGGATAGCACTTTGAAAACACAAAGATGTAATTGATTGTGGAGGGGGGCCCAAATATTCAAGTGACAATTGAGATTCTTGAGACGCATTTATGCATTCTGTATATTCATTTGCATTAGAAAATAGAGGTGGAGCATGATCAACACCTGAGCCTGCAATAAGGCAAGAACCACTAGTAGAGCGCCCATCATTGGGATCACCTAGTGGTGAATCAGTAATACTTTGCAAAGAAAAATCATATTGTGAATCATCAATAATATAATCAGGAATGCAATCTTTAGTTTCATAAAAACAAATTGTAACGTAGTCATCACAATATGAAACATCAAGAGGAGGAGAGATACCATCATTAACCTCCAAAATAATCATAGGATTAGTACCGTCATTATGAAGTTCATCTTGAGTAATGCACATATCTTGCAAAGTAACATTAAGAAAGTTAGAGATAATTTCCTCTTCTTGTTCAAGAATATCATCAACATGAGAGCAAGAATCATCAAATTGCATTGCATCATAAGGAGAGAGAATATAATCAATTTGAGTAGGAAGATAGTAATCAAGAGGGTTATTCCAAGAGTATCCATCATCATATGGTTCATCCCAAATAGTATTAGCATCATAATGAGAAGTAGGCATCCCATACCGAATAGTAAAAGCATGACGAGTGTTATTATTATGTGATTTAGCAGTTTTAGGATTAGATGACTTCTCATGGTTAAGTTTCTTAAAATAAGTATTGATCACATGACCATCTTTCCCACAATAATTACAATGAGGTATATTATAATTGTGATGATAACCATTATTATGATTATGATTATTTAATCTATTATTATGAGATCTAGACATGAAAGCATGTTCATTAGTTTTGATAGAGCCAAATTAAATTAACTTAGCCTCTTCTTGACGTAAAAGTGTTTGAAAGATAGCATAAGTTAATTGATTTTCTAATAAAGGAATAGCTAATTGAGAATGAATATTAGTGATAAATTGTTGAAACTCTTTAGGAAGGGATTTTTTAAGAATAATAGTAATTAATCTAATATCACTTAAACTAACATTAACACCACTTAGTTGAGTTTTAATTGCATCAAACTTGAGTAAAAATTCATCAATAGTTGTAAAATCAGTATACCTCAAGTCCTCCAAGTTGTCTTGGAGTTAAATCTTACAGGATTTGGATGAGCTGTCATACGTCTACTGTAGAATGTCCCACGCTTGATGGGCTTTAGTAAAATTTCCAATTAAGACATAAAGATCAGGAAATATTGAGAGACCAATCAATCCAAGGGCTTCTTCATGTTTTGTTTTCCATGCATCTTTTTCTTCTTGTGAAGCAGAGGTAGCTGGTTCAACAGAAGAATCTGTAGCAACTTCAAGTAAATTTTTAAAATGAAATAGAAATGACACATGAGTTTTCCATTGGTGATAATTAGAACTATTTAGTTTAATTTCTAGAATTAAAGTAGACATGATTAATAAGCAAGATGATCAAATTAAATTGAACGATACAAATTGCAATGAATATATATAGATCAAGATCAATAAATATAAATTTAGCTTAATGTTAATTCTCAATTGAATGGTTAAAACATATATTTCAAAAAAAAAAAAATTAATTTAAATGGTGAAACAAATTTTAATTGCAAAGAATTAATGGAATGACAATTGAATTTGGTTAGTATTGATGCAAAGAACGTAAGAATAAAATGATAAGAGGTAATATGGAGTAGAAAAATGTATTGACATTTAAATTTTTTTATATAAAAAAGATTTGACCACATTTAAAAGCTAAATAAATGAGTCAAAGATGGAATAATAAGCATTCAAACTAGAGCTAAAATTAGCTAAACCACATATTTATGCATAGAGAATGGAATATCATAACAATAATATAAACTAAAATTCTGTTGTAGAATGCAGAAAAGAATAATTAAAAGATATTAATGGTTATATTTTCTAATAGCTATCTTTGAAACTTTTGTAACCCACGCAAAGAATGATGTAAATAGATATACAACTGCAGAAAAATCTAATAGTTATATCAAAGATAAACTTGACCAAGGTGTAAAGTATTAAAAAAACTAACAAAACAATGTAGCTACGAGAGGGAGAAGAGTCGAAACAAGATCTATCTCAGTCAACAGTCCACAAAAAAATTCTTCCCTATGAAGAAAAATTAATTTGCTAAATGATTCAATGTCAGATAATGATCTTTGCAATGCTCTTATGATGTTGTGCAAAGAAAATGAGGCTGCGTAGGGTAAGCAAAAGCTTATACAAAAAAAATGTTGCGCAATTTCTCTGATAACTGATATTTACTAAGAGATATGCCAGTAAAAGCTGCACAATATACTTAGAATGAAATGACTACAGTGTGCTAAGGGAGGAGTGAATGGGATAAAATTCTGCTCCGATAAAAGCAATGCAAAGAGAGTTAGAAGTCTGAACTAATGCAAGGGAGGGACAGTAAGCTAAGCTGCATAAAGACCAAGGAGGACAAAAAAGGAAATGAAATATAAAGCCTGGCTATGTAAAGAATATATAAAACATAGATGATATAATATGTGAACAAAGATCAATACACAAAAATTTCTGAGAATAATAAAAAGATAAAATAAACATGGGTAAGACACAATAAGAATCTATAGATTTAATATAAACCTGCAGAAGAAAGAAGATAGAAATTGGAAAAATTTTGATAAATATACAGAGATATATATGAAGAATTATAGGAGACCTACAAAAGAGTGCGAGATATAAAGAAAATCCTGCAACAAACAAGTTAGATTAATAGATTTAATGAAGAAATATAGAATATGCAAACTATAAATCCCTTGAGGTTTCCCAACAGAGGGTATGTTAGATATTTAAAAAACTTGAAAAAGAGATTAAAACACTTAGATCTGGTGGCAAGCCATCCAGAAAAGGTTATATTTAAAAGGAATGTTAGATTTTCAAGAAAAAATGAAAGAAAACGTGCAAACAAGAGTTAGATATGAAAAACAATTGCTTTCTCCTTCACAACCAAGATATCTTTCAACTATCCTACATGTACACTCAAAAGCAAGGATGAAACCAGCTCTGATACCATGTTAGAAATATAAAGTAAAATGAAAAATATAAGGAAAGAATCCAAGAGAGTATGCAATGGAAGAGATTTACCAAATACTGAGAGAGAGAGAGAGAGAGAGAGAGAGAGAGAGATCAAAAACAAGCTCACCAAAATGCTCCAAGAACCAAGGCAAGAACACAAGGATTAGAAAGGGGGAAAAGAAAGAAAAAACCCCTTGTGAATAATATGAATATGGCTCAAAGCCTAAAGAATGAGAGCATTAAGCTCATTACAATATTCCAAGAATGAGAATGAGAGAAGATAGAATAAATCTAAGTTAGAACCCCTATTAGAACCCTAGGAAGTGTGTGAGAGTCATCTCTTAAGTAGAGACGAGTAGAGGAGTTTGCATGTAACTCCCATACTCTATGTGTGCCACATTCACATTTGGTGTGTGTCATGTGTAGGAATCCTCTTAAGGAGGAATATCTAATTTCCTTATTAAAGGAATTAGAAATATGAGACAAGACCTTGGTATATCTTTTAATTACATAGATACCAAGGAAAGATTAATTCTAACAATAATTCATGTAAGGAAGTTATATAGTTACTATATAAATCATCTTGTGCACCTGAAAAATATAGATGACATAATTGTGAATGAAAAAAGGACACTTGATGAAATGGTAGAGAGTTGTTAGTCCTCATAACAAACTATCACTGAGTTGGATAAGGAAGTGTCCAGGATGTTGGACAAAATCAATGTTCTTGAGACTAAGAAAGGGAGAGTGTTGAGGAGATTTGGTGTGTTGAGGAGTGTAATCACTCTGAAACTATCAATTCTAGAGAAAAACCTTTTTGATATGGAAAAAGTGAAGAAGGGTCTTACTGAAGACATGCCTACAAATCTAAAGGGCACTGAGATTTCATATTTTTCTTTGAATGGTTTGATTCACGTTGGTCAGATCTTGGTGAAGACATGGAAAGCAGAGGTAGAGATCTTGGAAACCTGTTTCCAAGATGTACTTCACATGGTATGAGTTTTTGATGTGTATTTATGTGTACATAGATAAAGTTTTGAGTATACCTTTTCCATTGATGTCAAAGGGGGGGTAAAAAGTATTAAAAAATGCACTTAGTAGTTTAGTATTGAGCACTTAGTCATTTTTTCACTAAGTGTTTCCATCAATGCCAAATGGGGAGATTGTTGGTAAGTGGCCTGATCATCATTTCTTACACATTGTTATTTATGGAAACACTACTCATTAGCATGGACGCTTGATGTACAATCCAATTTTGGATATTTAGTTTTGTAAAATGACTAAGTCTAGGATGCAGTTAATAGGGCACAGTCACAAAATTTTGATCCGCGACCACAGTATGCATCCAACTAAGTCATGTGAGCTTAGGCGAGTGTACTATGGTATGTATTAAGCCTTCAGTTAAGGTCATTTAGATTTTGGAGTTGACTAGATAGAGTTACAACTTGTTGAAGTGATGCAAAGACAATACAACAATGTTACATGGCAAATGAATGGTCGTGATGATTAATGGAGTATTTTGTGAAATCCAAAAGTGCTGCAATGGATTTGGATTGGGTCCTACCCTATTTTTTTTTATGTATGATATTTGACTATGTATTTTTATTTTGTTAAGAGTTGGACACATTTTGTGATGTTCTTGTGAGCTGACTAGAAGAATCTATTGAGATCGAGTATATAAGTATAGTTGTTTTATGATGCAAAGTAGTGTTTTGAATGTGTAGATTCATTATGCTATTAGAATAAGACAACAAATGATGTAAGCCATAACTGAGACTACTTGAGCATAACAGATGCTTGTATAGTTCATATTGATAAATCATTATAACAGACAATATTTTCTTTGTAAGAGCAGTGTGCTCATTGTATACAACTAACAAGGTTTCTATCCTTTAACAAGGATATGTACTAAATGTAATATTCATCTCCTAACAAGGCTATATCTCCTAATAGGGACACTATACTTCTTAGTGCATTATTTATGGGTATCATCCCCACCAGGGTTTTCCCTTGGCCAGGTTTTCCTCGTGAACAAATTATGGTGTTATGAGCTGTCTACTTTGTGTGCATGTTCTTATTATTTCAGTTTTTCTTTGTTAAGTTTTAATTGGTTAAATTTATTGACAAAGTTTTGTAATGCTGATTCATGCCTCTCTCAGTATTACTTAATCCTAACAGGGAGTTGTTACACTATCTTATCTTCTTTACATAATCAATCTTGTATAAAATATTGAAGATATGGTGTATATGCAATAATGATGATATGTTTAGAAGCAATATGGATGGTGAGATTGATAAGGATTTTTTTAATTGTTATTTGGTAAATGTACTTCTTGTTTGATGATAATTATTTATTCTAACACTATTTTAGGATATTCCTATATTTTTGTAGGTCATTAGTGTTGGTTTGTGGTGACTGATCAGGAAAGTACTATACACTTTTTTGGTTAACTCATCAAGCATTTTTTTGGTTAACTCATCAACAATTTCCCTAGGTTGACTTGTCAAGTATTTCCCTAGGTTAACTCATCAAGCAATTTTTAGGGTTAGGGTTTTTATATAAGAAAAATCATATTAGGGTTATGGCTTGCTAGAGTAAAGAAGTATTATAGCATTTTTTGTGGTATTGAGCTACAAGGGATCACTAGTTGTAACCGGTTGAAATATCTTGATAATTATATTGGAATCTTTGTTTGGTGGGCATAACCCAAGATTGGGTAAACCATGTTAAATTCTTTGTACCTTATTTTTTTGTGTTTTATTTCTCTATTTCATTGATCCTATATGCATTTAACTATTAAGATATATATCTTCTATTCCTCACAATTAGTTGTTTAATTTCATGAAAAATATATGTGGGCTAATAGATTACAATCATAATTAATAAAAATCATCTTAGAGAGTGTGAATTTAGATTTCTAAATTTTGTGGACTAAACTTGATGTAGCCAAGGATGGAGAAACCCCAAAAGATCAGTTTGATCCTTGCAGCCAACACAACACAACATAAAAAAGAAATAATATCAAGCCAACATTGATAAAATGAGATATTGGCATTCAATTATGATTTTTGAATCAATTATAATAGATCTGCAACATGTAGTCTCACATGCAAAACATACATGTCTGTTTAGATCAGAAATCTCTTACAAATCCTAGCCAAGATACGCTAGATAATCTTATGAAAACTCTCTTATCCCATATGAACAAGTCCATAAGCTTAGATAACAATTACAATCATCAGTCAACCTAGTAAAGATCACATTTTCCAAGAATAAGAAAACATGTTACAGCAATTAGGTCAAGACCCAAAACAACTAGATCATCCTCCAATAAAAAGAATAAGAGATATGGTCATACAAATAATTTGGCCTCAAACGTAACACTAGGATGGTATGATCATGCTCAGAAAAACAAACCAGACAATTAGGAAAAAGATTAGAAACCCAACCTCTAATTGATAACTTGAAGAATAGTACATTCCCGCAAAGAAACTACAATAACTCTCTTGTGATGAATCCAAATGAGGTACAATAATAGAAAATGATCCAACACGAAGCCACAAACACATAGCCATGACCACAACCAACAAGAACAAGTATAGATATATCACCAATAGAAACACTAGACTAAAAGAAAATAGACTAACTTAAAGAAAATATTTTTGTTGATGCAAGGTTGCTTAGATCCCAAGATACTCCTACATCAGACACCCATGGTAATAGAAAAGTGATTATCTCACTTTCTTAGGGCCAAAGTAAAACCAAGTAGGTCAACCTTGGCTTGAGAAATCCATGATGAATCCTTAAATGGTATGTCCTTCAACACTCTTCTTAACTTTAGAGCTCATAACCTTTAATTGTGTTATTTCTTTAGGATAAAACCCAGTAACCACTTCAAATGGTTTCTTCCCTGTACTCCAATTTACTAAATTTTTATATGCAAACTCTTCCTATGGTAAAACTAAATCCCAACTTTGAGGCTTATCTCCAACCAAACATCACAACAAGTTTCCCAAACTCATGTTCACAACTTTTGTATGTCCATCAGTTTGTGGATAAAAAGTAGAACTGAACTTCAAATCAGTTTTCAAATTCTTCCAAAGTATACTCCAAAAATACCCAACAAATCAATTTTCCTTGTCTAATACAATGTTATTAGGTAATCCATGTAATCTCACCATCTCTTTGAAAAAAATTAGCAACATGTAGTACATTGATAGTCTTCTTACAAGGAACAAAAGGTTTCATCTTTGAAAACCTTTATACAACCACAAAATTGAGTCATAGCCTCTCTTTGTTTTAGGAAATCCAAGCACAAAGCCCACACTAATCTCCTCCCAAGGTCTGACTAGTACTATTAGAGGTGTATACAACCCCACATTCTGACTATTTCCTTTTGGAACATGACATACCTTACAACTCTGTACAAATTTCCTTACATCCTTCTGAAATTGTGTCCAAAAGTAGTTCTCACTCACCAAAGCTAGTGTCTTATCAATGCCAAAGTGTCATGCTAAACCTCCACTAAGTTTCTCCTTAATTAGATTATCTCTCATGGAACTCCTAGGTACACATAACTGATTACCTCTAAACAACATTCAATCCTTAATGAAATAATCTAACCACATACTTCTACCACTTGATGCAGCCAAGGATGGATAAATCCCAAAAGATTAGTCTGATCCTTGCAGCTAACCAACACAATATAAATAACAAGAACAATAAGCCAACAATGATAAAATGAGAGATCAACCTTCAATTATGAACAGTGAGTCAATTACAATATATCTGCAATAATAGGCTCTTCACAAGCCTCCCAAGAGTCAAAAAAGTCTAGATCTTCCTCATACAAGGTCTTCAACTCATCAAAACCCAATATTGTGATCTTCATCTCATTCAACAAAGTTCTTCTTCTCCTGAAAGCATCAACAACTTTATTTTCCACACCACTCTTATTTTTTAATGCAAATATATAGCTCTACATAAAATCAACCCATTGTTGGCAAGTTGACTTCTTGAGGAAGCATGGCTTATTTTGTGTTGTCAGTCATGGCAACAAAGTCATACTAAGTTTATGTCAAAGATAACTTAAGAGATAAAATGACTAAGTACAGAATACAAAACAAACAGACAGATACAAAGATCAGCGCGCATGTTAGAGACCACACTAGATCAGGCGTGCTTAGGTATATATTGTATGGTGTGTATAAATGCTATATCCAAATGCCCAAGATATGAAACATCAGTACGGAAAAGTTACAGACAGATTAGTACACTACAGTGCAGGAAACAATCAAGAATATAGAGCACAGAAGCTGACTAGTGTTTTGATTAGTGTGTATTATTTTGTGATACTAAGGCTATGCGCATTTAGTTATAAGTTTATTATGATGTAATTAATGTTATTGTAAACATGCTTGAGCTGACTTGTTCGGAAGCATTGTATATTTTGTTAAGAGGCTGACTAAGTGTTATGTTTTGGGTCGCGCCTATTTGTTTGTAAAGATATAAGTATGTAATGTATTATTATGTTACAGCATATAAGAGAAGTCGATAATTATGCAAGAAGAAGTTACAGAGGGACTATATAATGAAGTCAGAAGATGATATAGCTCTTTAAGAAGTAAGAGCATCCACGCATACACAGAACTGATTAGACAACAGTGTCACAACAACAGTTCATTTTTGATATAGTGCATATCAACATTCAGAGGGTTGTAGCCTTCTTATTATTGGGCAGTGAGCCTAGGTAGTGAGCCATCCACCCCTAATAGGGTTATTGTAAAATACTCCTAACAGGGTCAGACCCTTAACCAGGTCATTGTACTCAATTTGTAAAGACTGCTTCTAATAGGGAAAAGGAACTTTAACAGGTTCATTACACCTAGTACAATATTTTGTGGGTACTAATCCCCACCGGAGTTTTCCTCTGATCAAGGTTCTCTGTAATCATATCTTGTGTTATGTGTTCTTGTTTTAAGCTTCTTTGAATGCATATTTGTTTCATGTTTAATTGGCTGAAATATAATTAATTGATAAACACTGATTCACCCCCCCCCCCCCCCC
>MU224010.1:2482868-2499027 GCA_018584345.1 Thuja plicata
AAGTTCAAACTATTGAACATGTGGATAGTGTACTAACAAACTTCAAGTCACACTTCACCAGCTTAGTAGAGACAACTACTAAGATTGCAGAAGATGAGTATAAGAAGGAAAGATTGAATGAAGTAGTGAATAACTTTACCTTGGATCTGAAATCTTTGAAGATTGGACAATCTATACTGAAAAAGTTAGCAGAAAAAGGGAAGAAAGTTATAGCAAACTGCATGGATAGAGTGAAGCTCACCTCTAAGCAACCTAAAAAGATAAAAGAAGTTGAAGAAATGGTGGAAAACATAAGAAAATTTGTTGAGAATTCCACACAGGACATGAACATATGCAATAACGTCTACCAAGGACAACTGGAAAATTTTGAGAAAGCAAAGATTGAAATAAGCAAGATAAGAGTTAGACAAACTCAGTTGAGAAATGCACTTGTGCCTTCATTAGCAGTTCTTATTAAGAACATCAATTAGATAGATGATACAATGTAGACTTATGATCAAGGTCCTTGCTTGGATCTAGTGAAAATGGAGAAGTTAACATATGCTTTATGCGCACACCTCCAAACAGTTGATGCAATGAAAGCATTCTGGCAGAAAGAGATTCAGTCTCTTCAAGTTGTGTACCTTGATGTATATATGGAGTAAGTATGAAGACTTATAGTTTTTTGCACACCTTTGTCATTAATGTCAAAGGGGGAGTAGTATAGAATGTGTATATGAGGAAAATTATATATGTATATATCATTAAGTTATGATATACAGTCATTTTTGAATGAAGTCATTTTGAGTAACTTAGCCACATTCCTTTGTTGCCATAAATGGAAAAGGGGGAGATTGTTGGCAAGTTGACTTCCTGAGGAAGCATGGCTTATTTTGTGTTGTCAATCATGGCAACAAATTCATACTAAGTTTCTGTCAAAGATAACTTAAGAGATAAAATGACTAAGTACAGAATACAGAACAGACAGACAGATACAGAGATCAGCACATCAACGCGCATGTTAGAGACCACACCAGATCAGGCATTCTTAGTTATATACTCTATGGTGCATATACATGCTATATCCAAATGCGCAAGATATGGAACATCAATACAGAAAATTTACAGAGAGATTAGTACACTGCAGTCCAGGAAACAATCCAGAATACAGAGCACAGAAGCCAACTACTGTTTTGATCAGCGTGTATTATTTTGTGATACTAAGGATATGCACATTTAGTTATAAGTTTGTTATGATGTAATTAATGTTGTTGTAAACACGCTTGAGCCAACTTGTTCAGAAGCATTATATATTTTGTTAAGAGGCCGACTAAGTGTTATGTTTTGGGTCGCGCCTATTCGTTTGTAAAGATATAAGTATGTAATGTATTATTATGTTACAGCGTGTAAGAGAAGTCGATAATTATGCAAGAAGAAGTTACAGAGGGACTATATAATGAATTTAGAAGATGATATAGCTCTTTAAGAAGTAAGAGCATCCACGCATACATGGAACTGATCAGACAATAGTGTCACAACGGTAGTTCATTTTTGATATAGTGCATATCAACATTCAGAGGGTTGTAGCCTTCTTATTATTTGGGCAGTGAGCCATCCACCCCTAATAGGGTTATTGTAAAAGACTCCTAACAGGGTCAGACCCTTAACCAGGTCATTGTACTCAATTTGTAAAGACAGATTCTAACAGGGCAAAGGAACTTTAACAGGTTCATTATACCTAGTACAATATTTTGTGCATACTAATCCCCACCATATTTTTCCTCTGATCAAGGTTCTCCGTAATCATATCTTGTGTTATGTGTTCTTGTGTTAAGCTTGTTTGAATGCATATTTGTTTCATGTTTAATTGGCTGAAATATAATTAATTGATAAACACTGATTCACTCCCCCCCTCTCAGTGTTTCTAACACCCATCTCATATGTATCTGATTCAACTTACCTTGGCTACCCAAATACTAAAATTATTGATGATTGGTAAACAATATAAGTTGCCTAGGTAACAAGTAATATCTTCACTTCTTCAAGGCTTGAATTATAGCATAGAATTCCTGATCATACACTAAATACCTTATCTTAGCATTATTCAAATTCTCACTAAAATAATAAACCGGTCTCCCTTCTTGAGTAAAAATAGCTCCAATTGCATTTCCACTAGCATCAGAGTCTACTTGAAATACCTTATTGAAATCAGGTAAAGCTAATATTAGTTGTTCAGTCACCTTGTGCTTCCACAACTCAAAACCTTTGTTTTCTCCATGTGTCTATTTGAACTCCTTTTTATCACCTCTCATAGTTGCAGTCATCAGTCCACATATTGAACTAAAGTTTCTTATTAACTTCTAATAGAAACTAGCTAACTCATGAAAAAATATTGTACTTCTCCAACACTCTCAAGTGTAGGCCACTCAACAATGGATTTTACTTTCTTAGGATATATTTTCAATCCCTTAGCAGATACTAAAAATCTAAATTATACCAACTCTTCTTCCATGAAATTACACTTCTTCATGTTTATCAACAACTTCTCATCTCTCAACCTCTGCAATACTTGTCTAACATGCATCAGATGTTCCCCTTTTCTCTTCCTGAAAATCAAGATATCATCCAAATAAACAATGACATACTTACCCAAGAATATCTTTAGGACTTGATTCATCAGCCTCATAAAATTACTAGGTGCATTAGACAATCCAAAAATCATTACCAACCACTCATACAATCCTTCATTTGTCTTAAATGCAGTATTCCACTCTCCACCTTCTCTGATCCTAATCTGATGATATCCACTCTTCAAATCAATCTTGGTGAATGATGCAAGAGAATCCTAGGGTAGTTGGTAATCCTTCTCAACCAAAAATAGTTTTTCTTTTGTTCTTTAGCTTATTTGGAGACTGCTCAGTGAAGTACTCTGTTGCTCGGGTCTGTCACTCGCGCATGCTTGTTCATGTTGCTTGCTAGCTTTACCGACGGGTTTCGGTGCTTGTTACTGGTGATCTCTTCACCAATGGGGTTTTATTTTGTTAGATCTATTGGCTAACGTGTTGGCCCACTCTTGCATAAAATTTGGATCGTAGCATTAATGATGGATTTCTCATTGCAGTTTGTGTGGACCTAAATTTGGTGGATTTAATGACTGTTGCAACCGACTGGTGCATTTAATTTTTTTTTATTGTGGATTGTAATGGCCGACTGGAATTTAATTATTGTTTTTGGAAATTTTTTATAAAAGGAGTCTAGGTTGATGTTTTAAGAGAGGATAGGAGGGGAAGAAGATAGAAGAGTAAGCTAATAAGTTGAAAGTTGGTAAATTGTTGCAGATAGTTGTAAGTGGGTAAATAGAGACTGCAAATTGCTTAGTGGATTATGAGCACAAGCTCAGATCTGGTTTCTGCCTCTTAGGTATAGGATAGATGGATAGATTTGGATCTTGTGAGATCTGGTTGAATCTATTCATGTAATTGGCCCTAACTAGGAAGGCCTTACAGCCCGACATGTTGCATGTAATTGGAATCCTGAATTAATATAAGGTTGATATTTAAATATCTTGTGTTGTGTTGTTTCCGTTGTGTTCTTATTGTTTGGCTGGAAGTTTGGATAGCCCATTCTTGGATCCTCTGAGCTTGACTACATCAAGTGGTATCAAAGCGAAGGTTTATCTGGTTCATTTCTTAGGGTTTTTGAAGATCTAGAGAGATGCCTCCGAGAAGATTGGACCCTAGGGAAATTGTAGATCTTTCTAAGGAGGTGGAAGCAAGGATAACAGAAAGATTCAGATCTGAGATGGCGGAAATGAAGAATAAAATCATAGAAGGTATCAAAAATATTAGATTACAAAGAGTCCTTAGAACAAATGATGGTTATGAAGAAGTTGCTAAAGATTTTGAAGCTGTTCGATCTAGTTGAGATGACAGAACTGATCGGATGGCGAGATCTAGAGGAGGCAAATATGGTCAGTTGTAGAGATCTAAAGCTTGGGTGAATACAATTTATCTAATGGAGGTGTCCAATTTCTTAGGTACATTGAAGCCCGAGGATCTTATTAACTAGATCGGTGAGTTGGAAGACTACTTTGAGTTGGAAGATATTGAAGATCCACTTAGAGTAAAGTTGGCACAGACTAAGTTGAAAGGGCATGTTGCTCTGTGGTTGAAAGAATTGCAGAGGGACCGAGAAGAAAAAGGTGATATAAAGATCAATCGGTGGAGTTTGATGGTGGCAAAGCTAAAGTCTAAGTTCATTCCTGCTGACTATGAACTTGATTTGTTTAATAAATTGCAGAATTTGAAATAGAAGGATATTATTGTAGAAGAGTATACCAAGGATTTCTACAAGTTGACAATTCGGTCTAGACATAGAGAACTTTCTAAAGAAAATGTGGCAAGGTATGTTAATGGTTTGAAATTCAATATCTAGGATGAGATTGGTATGTTTAAGGTTGAATTTGTAGAGGATTCTTATCAGTATGCACTGAAGGTAGAAGATAAGTTGAAGAAGAGACATTATAGTAATTCCTGAGGGAAGGAGAAGCAGGAGCTATCGGTAAAGGATAAACCAAAATTTGAAGATGAACTGAAACTTGTTGAACCGAGGAGAAAGACAAGTCGAGGTGTATTTAGAGGTACTTTTTACAACTATGTAGAAGAAGGACATTGATCATTTGAGTGTCCCCATGCAGATAAGAAGGTTGATAATCACAGAAATTCTATGGTGAATGAAATTGTTGAGAATGAACCTGAGGAAGAGGGTATGAATCTTTTGCTTAGGAGAACATTGATGTCCTCAAAGAAAGTTGATTCTTTTCAAAGGAATAACTTGTTCAGGACTATGTGCAAGTCTAGTGGTAAACATTGTAAGGTGATTGTTGATGGAGGGAGTACTGACAACCTAGTTGCTGAGCAGATGGTTCAGAAACTTGGTCTGAAAAGATTGAGACATCCTTTTCCTTATAGGATAAGTTGGGTACAATTTGTTCATGCAGTAGAGGTGAAATAGTAGTGCATGGTGAGTTTTCACATTGGTATTTATAGAGATGAAGTATTATGTGACATTGTGGAGATCAGTTATTATCATGTTTTACTCGGTAAACCTTGGCAGTATGATAGAGAGGCTATTCATGACGGTAAAAGAAATTTAATTACTATCTTGAAAGATGGATAGATGTCTATTTTGATTCATTTGAAAGATTAAGGTGAAGGAAGGAGGAACTTGAGCATTGGTAGAAGATCTGAAATGGTTGCAGTATATGGTGCAGACATAAGTGTGCATAGATGTGAAGGTAAATCAACAAGTGCTAGTGGCAAAGGGAAGGAGAAAAAGAACCAAGGGAAGAGTGTGTTGGTTGAGGACTCAAAAGACCTATATATCAAGAACCAGTTTGGGATCTATGTGCTGAATCCCAACAGATGTTCATCTATCTTCTGAGAACATCTTTTTCCACCTAGGGTGTCTGGTGCAGGAGCATCCTAGGGTAGTTGGCAATCCTTCTCAACTAAAAATATGTTTTCTTTTGTTCTTTAGATTATTTGGAGATCACTCAGTGAAGTACTCTACTACTCGGGTTTGTCACTCGAGCATGATTGTTCATGTTGCTCGATATCTTTACCAAAGGGTATCAATGTTTTTTACTGGGTCTCTTTCACCGATGGTTTGCAGTGTTCTGTTGCTCGGTGGTCTCTCTCACCTACGGGTTTCTTTGTTTGATTTTCAGTGGTGTCTTCACCGACAGGATTTTATTTTGTTAGATCTGTTGGCTAATATGTTGGCTGACTCTTGCATTTAATTTGGATCATAGCATTAATGATGGATCTCTCATTGGAGTTTGTGTAGACCTAAATCTGGTGGATTTAATGACTGTTGCAGTTAACTGGTGTATTTAATTTTTTTTTATTGTGGATTGTAATGGTCGACTGGCATTTAATTATTGTTTGTGGAAAGTTTGTATAAAAGGAGTCTAGGTTGATGTTTTAAGAGAGAGGACAGGAGGGGAAGAAGATAGAAGAGTAAGCTAATAAGTTGAAAGTTGGTAAATTGTTGCAGATAGTTGTAAGTAGGTAAATAGAGACTGCAGATTGCTTGGTGGCTTATGAGCACAATTTTAGATCTGGTTTCTGCCACCTAGCTATAGGATAGATGGATAGAGTTGGATCCTATGAGATCTAGTTGAATCTATTAATGTAATTAGCCCTAACCGGGAAGGCCTTATAGCCCAGCATGTTGCATGTAATTGGAATTCTAAATTAATATAAATTTGATATTGAAATATCTTGTGTTGTGTTGTTTCCACTGTGTTCTTGTTGTTTGGCTATAAGTTTGGATAGTCCATTCTTGGATCCTCTGAGCTTCACTGCATTAGTGAAATACTTAGCTCCATTCAAAAAATCCATCAAATCAACCATCCTAGGTAAAGGAAACTATGTTAACCAACTAATGGTAATGATAATGAAGACCAAGTTCAGAAAAATACAAGCAAGTAGAATGGTTAGATTAGTTGTTATATTGTCATTGATGTCAAGCAATTGATTTCTAGTTTATATTAAGTTTCCATATCATTCGGAGTGGAAATGAATTGGGCAGATAATAAAGATCAGACAATGATAAAGTACTATTGGTATAAATATTTTTACTCAACATTTGATGTTGTTAAGTCAGTAAAGTAGAAAGGTCAAGTTGATAAAGGGATCAATCCTAGTTACCGAGAAGTGAGAAGGTTTTTGGTAATGAGAAGTGTTAGTTGTTCAAGCAAAGAAAAAATAGTCATCAAGCAAATTAGACAACCGAGCAAGGTTATTTATCGAGCAATGTTGGTAACCGAGCGAATTCAGAAACTAAGTGAAGATAGTCACTGCGTTACCGAGCACAGAACAAAGTTTGAACAGAGATTGAATTCAAGAGTCTGAACACATTTAATGTGAAGGTGTGGAGATCAAGAAGATGCTAAGGATGAAGACAAAGTTTTTTACAAGATCTACGGTCAAGAAAAATCAAGTTGAAGATCTGAGATGAAGATTAAGAGGCAAAATGAAAGTTGTGAGTTCCAAGAAAAGTGCAAGTCATGAGGCAAAGGTTAATTATTTAACTGAGTTTCAAATACATTGAATCAGTTCATAAGAGACAATCTAATGGCTAAGAGGAATTGAAGGAATACCTAATCAATCAGGTTAAGAGGCAAAAAAAAGGCATATATATTGATGAGTATATATGTTTATATAGAGATGCTGGTGAATTGAAGAGTTGAAGTGCTACCGAGAAGAGTAGAGAAAGAGGTAGAGATCCAGTCTAGACAAGAAACTGATGATTTGTTGATGCCAATAGTTTTAGAGAGTGCATAAGGGATGTGATCAAGAAAAAGATAATTTCAAAATCATAGATCAAATTAGTACACTATTGCTTACTAATCTTTGTAATAGAAAATTTCTTAACCGAGTGGACGTAATAAGTCTTTTTGTAAATCCTTGAGAAAGGTAAAATTCTAGGATGTATGTTTAAGCCCTATGACCAAACCACTCCTAACAAGGTGAATATCTTAACATATCTAAGGTAAATCCCCTAACAGGGTCACATGTAACAAATGTGCATTGTAATATTTAATTAGACTATCTTTTACCCGAGCATACTTTAGAAGAGTATTTCTTTTTGTGGGTGACAATTCCCATGAACGTTTTTCCCAAACTGGGTTTCCTCGTTAAAGCTGGTGTTACATGTGATGCTTGATAACTATGAATGTTATTTTCTTATGTTATATGTTGTTTATCAAGTTTTTGAAGTGTTTATAAGTTTTGGTTATTGTTGTTATTTGAGTTACTGAGTTGAATCAAAGGTTTACTTTTAAAGTGTTAAGCTTCAATATTTTCTGATTCACCCCCCTCTCAGTAAACCATCGTTTGGTAGGAAAAAAAAAAATTGGTATCAGAGCAAGTTCTTAGAGAAGATAAATTTGAAGGTACTTTAGTTGAAGATCCAAAGATGTATAAGAGGGAAGCATAGAATTTGAATAGGAATAACTTTTCTACGTGGCAGAACAAAATGAGGCTTCACATATATGGTATTGGAGATTATGCACTAAATCATATTGACATTGAGTACTCACCTCCACTACTTGGTCCTTTGACACTTGAGAACATAAGAGAAAGATAACAACATACACAATTGATGATTGAGATATCTTCTACTCTCATCAACCTAGGGTTCAATGATCTACAAGGATGTGATAAAACTAAGAAGATGTGGGATAATCTTGCACTAGTTTTTGGTGGAGATCAACATGTTCAGAAAGTTAAGGCTGAAAGCTTAAGAGGAAATTTTTAATCAATGAGAATGAAAGAAGGAGAAAACATTGCAGCATACAACACTAGACTAAAGGAGATTTATATTGCTATTGTAGGTGTTGTTCAAACTATTGAAGAAGAAGACGTTACAAGAAAGATGCTTAGAACACTACTACCTATCTATGTCATCTGAGTATCTACTATTCAAGAACTAAGATCCATTCCATATATGGTTGATACTTTGGATGCTACAATTGGTAAGCTAACTACTTTTGAGCTTAATGCTTTTGATAATAGTTTTCCTGCTACTTATAAGATTGAATATGCATTCAAATCGTCTTTGAATATTGGAAAGTCTAGAGATTCTAGATCTAGTGATGGATATGCAGGTAGTACTAATGAAATATTTCATAGTTTTAAGAGTGATCTTGAAGAGATATATGATGAAATGAAAAGAATGAAGTTGATTTTGAATTTTTATTGTCTAGGAGGATACCGAGAGGTAAAGGCAAGTACAGAGGTAAGCTACCTTTGAAGTGTTTTCCATGCAATAATATTGGTCACATCGCTTCTAATTTTCCTAATAATATTGAGAAGAAAGATGCAAGAGATGGTAAATTTGACTCTAAAGGAGATGAAGGAATATTATTGGGCTATTCTACTAAGAAAAAATCCTACAAATATTTGAATAAGAATACTAACAAAATTGTAGAAAGTGCAAATGTGAGGATTGATGAATTTGAAAAGAAGAATGATGAAGACAACAAGAAGGAACCCAAGGATTATCAAAGATTTGTTTATGTACAAACTGAGATTCCTAACACCTTACCAAAAGCACAAACCAAGGAAGAAGATGAGTAGAGAGAGCTTCCACCAAATGGTGGAAATGAAGAGATACCAATGACTACCAAGCCTGTATTAGGAAAATATGTGAAGAGACACCACTAACCAAGTAAAATCATTGCAGACAAGTGTTACCCAAATTTTCCCCATCATGTCAATTATGGATACAAGTGGAGAAAATGTGGCTCCCATGCGGGTAGAGCCCAACTTGTAAGTTTTTTATAGTTTCTTGGTCTTGATCCTTTCTGCTCTGCATATATTCAGCTCTCTGTTAAACCCTATGTATTTGGGAAAAAGCCCTAGTTATCCCAAGATGTGTTCTAATTCTTCATTACCATTTGAACAACTTAAGTGAATCCAAGAGCATGTGAGCATTTCCATTTTTCCTTAGTCTCTTAGCCGCATAAAGGTAAAGGAATATTCCCATGTTGTTCAATGACTATGAGACTTCTTCAGTCGCGTTGTCTCAGTAAGAAATGGAATATTCTCTAAGGCTTTCAAGACTTAGCACTGGCCATTAATTTACAATCAAATCATGTGGTAGTCTTTAGGTCTCTTGAATTAACCATGATCAAGAAAAGTGTTCAGAGACTTTGAGACTAGTGCAAATTCATAACTACAGACATAACTCCAGTTTGAGCTGAGTAAGGTTAAAATCCTTTTGGTCGCATAGTCTCATGAAGTAATCAGGGTTAAAGGAAAGTTTTCGAGATCATGCGACCGCTCAGTCCCGAAGTCTCCAAAGAAGATCAGAGGTTAAGACATAAGGTTAAGTTCTGTTAGTAATCCAAGTGTGCACTGAAAAATCAAAGACAGAATGACACATGGGAGAAGTGAGCCTAGGTATTTTGTACTTGTCACTAAGTCTCTAAAGGTAACCTGTAGTTAAGAAAATGAAAAGAGATCATGCTACTTCATCTATTTTGTAACTACAGATGTAATCTGGGTCAAAGCCAAGTAAGGTTAAAATCCTTTTTTGTCGTGTAGTCTCATAAGATAACTATGGTTAGATAAAAGGTATGTGTTATGCCCTGCATACCCATCCCTACATTTTGTATGTAAAATGTTGGGTCCCCCCTTTTCGCTTTTGGCTCTTGCCTTGTTTGCCTTGTCTTTTGTTTTCTTTATTTTCTTCTCCGGGCTTTCCCTCCCTGAGGGGTTTGTTTTCTTTCTACTTTTGTCTTTCGTGCCTCCGGGACCTGGTCCCGGGGTTTGTTGTTCTTTCCAAGGCCAGATTTTGGACTCTGGGATTCTCCGCCATGATGTCTTCTCCTCGCGAGAAGGTATGGTGGCATGGAATCCCCGGGCCCAGAGTCCGAAGGTTTGTTTGTTTCAGAGTTCACAGAAAAAGGGTAACTAGCTTTTACCTCGGGTATAAATAGAAATTACACATCACTTTTATAGTTAGCATGATTAAACACTTGTGCATCCAGAGCAAATCAAATTGAATTAAGATGATTTCAAACCGCTTTTGCTCCCATGTTTAGTGGTTGTTAACCAGTGATTTGGCAGTAATTATTCATGGTAATCCCTGGGTTTAGCTCGTTGCAAGGTGCCTCCCATTCCTACCTTCTTCATTTCATTTGTTTCTCAGGTAGGCTCTTAGCCCTAGTCTCATCGTTTCTTGGTTTTCTAGTTTTGTTCTTGTTTCGCTGTGTCTTTCTTATTTTTTCTAGTTTTTTTTTGCCCATTGTCTTTGCTGCATTTTTTGTCACCTCCCGTTGGTGGGTTGGCACTGGCAGAGGGTTTTCCACCCTCTGCGTAGTTGTAGCATAGGTGGTTTCCATGCACCCCACATGGTGTCGCTTGTTTGTACATTACGTAAATTCTATATTTTTAGTGTGTATATCTCAGCCTTTAGCTTTCTGTAAATCCTTATATATATCTAGTGTATATCCTTCCAATTTTGGGTCGAGCTTGTCGTGCTCTTGTCTGGTTTTCCCAAAATTTTATGAGCTCGCCCATACGGTGGAATACCACCTAGTTGGAACTTGGCTCTTGGCTGGTTTTGAGCATGGTGGTTTCTCTCTCCGCTGTCGAATTAGTCTTTAATGGCACATTTATTTCCCATGCGTGCATTTAAGATCCACCAAGTGGCCTTCATGTCACATGCATTCAGACAGTTGGCACCGCCGTCACCATATCTCTCATTTATTGCATGGCCATGTGACACCCACGTAAGCCTGACAACTCACTTTCTGGTCACGTCTCCCAATGGTTAGTTTTCTAGACTCTGGGTCCTACATCCTCACCCTGCCCATATCTTACTTCCGTCAAGTATGTTGAAACCCCCGGGCCTAGATTATGGTTGAATTCCTAGGTTGACATTATATGCATATCTTTCCAGATTTTGACCTAAACTAACTTTTCATGTAAAGTGCACAATGCAGTGGTAAGTTCTCCAGAATCTGAAGTAGCATTTTTATCCTATAAGGATTATGACAGTCGCCTTACCTTGTAGGTTTTCAAATATCACACTTTCACTATGTCAAAGGCTTCCACATCTTCACCACCCAAGAGCCCAAAGCTCCCTTCCACAATAGTCACCAGGGTAGCCATCAGGTCCAAGATTGAGAGGGCCTTGGAAAAACTTCTCCTTAGCATGAAATATTTGAAATACAATGTTATTACGGGATCAAAGATCGAATCCCAGGTTCAATTGGTCACCGACACCAATGTTAGGATGTGGTCAGAAATACAAGCCCTGGTTAAAATGATGTTCATTCAATGGCAATCCAGGGACCAATTGGCCATCAATGTTGGAGAATTTGGGATTCTAAAGGTCGCTTGCTTCTCATGTTATGTGTAAGCCCCAAAAATCATCCTCACCCTCGCGGCACACTACAACTCCTCTGTCTGGGCTGTCATACTCGCTGCTTTGGTCCCGACCGGATACCCTACACCCATGGTTTCCCTGGATGCTACAAATTTTTGGGTAGGTCTAGGGATTCCCCTATTTGACGAAGGAGCTATCATCACCCGATCTGATGCCTTGGCACAATTTTAGGAGATAGAGATTATGGCCAGGAAATATCTGAATAACAAATGGTTAAAGACCACAAAGAAAGATTCAAAAAGAATGAAGTTAGAGATCCCTAGAACTGAATTCAAGGAAAGCATCCTAATGGGGATCATTGCATTATGCATGATTTTCGAGCAACCCCATGCTCAGGAGTTCTCAGGGTGGATGTACTACTTCCTACTCGGCATCTCCATTGCCAAGTAGTATTTTGATTGGGCCGCCATCATTTCTAACCATGTGGACTCACAGTTTCTTCAGGTAGCCTGGACCTCAAAGTTTTATATGACATCCTATGTTCTCTGGGCCTTAGCACAACAACACCCCATCACAAACAGGCTTCTCACATCAGGTAAACTTTGAGTTGGTTCAGGGCAAAAGGCTCCTTGGGATTATTTCCCACAAATCCAATGGGAGGCTAGTTTCCTTAGCTTCTACCGGGTTAACGATGCCTTCATCTATTACAATCTTCTCATGCCTACCCGGGACATCAGGTACTATCTCTCTAAGTTGGCCATGGATTTGGTCAGAAGTTATGGCCATTATTATATTTAGTTCTAGAAACATACTTATATTCATGTAACCGGCTTCTCCGAGAAACCCTATTTGTTGCCCAAACACTGTGGAAACAAAATAATCCTTTTAGAATATTGCTGATAGATGTTGGAACTGCACACCTTGTACATTGCAAAGAAGGTGGTAAATGTTCCATTCCCAATCACTTGTGGGAATTACACATGTAGTCTGGCCGCAACTAAAGAGGTAGACAATGAACTTAAAATCTTGGGCCTAACAGAATTCTATCTGGCATGGAAGAACTTTGATCCGCTAGGCAAGATTGCAACGACACTTCCCCCGGCATCAGAGCCCAACAGATTCCACATGGAGGACTTCTGGGAAGATTGCCAAGATGATTTTCAAGTCTAGAGTAGGCACTTCATCCGGATGATAATGGGGATGATGCAGAGACTAAAGATTCAGAAATTCCTGGATGACTTCTCAGACACTGGGTCCACAGTAGACCCCCATGACAAAGAGAAGGGAATAGAAAAGATGGTTCTCCCTCCAAAAAATCAGAATGCTCAGGAGGGGCCAATCATTGAAGATATCACCCGTGACATGGTCAAGCATAGCCATGATTATTTCAAGAGGACATGCCCATGGAGTAAGCGTCGAGTTATCCTGACAGTGCTGAGATTGACCCCTGGGGCCGAAACCTCTTCGCAGGAAGAGGATAAATGAAAAAGAATAATGGGGACCCCATCAAAAACCCCATCTTCGACCCCCATAAAAGAATAGATGCCAAAAACATTGACGGTCTCCCAGCAGATGGAAGAGAAATTGATCACAAGGTTGGCCACCCCGGTCCTCATGACCAGGCCCATTCATCCTCCCTCTTCCCCTTCACTGGCTACATTAATGGTCTGAGCACAAGGAATCAGAGTGAAAGAGGAGTAGGCAGTTCTAATGGATGCAGGGCCCCCTTTGGTAACTAGGAGAAAGAAAAGGAAAACTACCTCTCAACCGAGGGTGGAGCCAGAGCTCGGGATGCCAAGCATCCTAGAAGTACAAATTGTTTCTTCCAACTCCTTGGAGCTGGAGAAAGAACCGTAGCACACCCCAGAGAATCCCACACTCCATGACGAGTTTGATGATGTGTTTAGAACCAATGAATTTGGAAACTTGCAGGGGGACATCATACAATCAACGGAAGAAATCACCGCACAGGATGTACCCCCGGAGCAAGAACCTGTGCAAGAACAAGAAGCCCGGGTAGAAGAAGAAAAGGGGCAAGAATAGGTGAAGATTTATGAAGCCCTAGAAATACAGGTTGAAGACGCCTTGGAAGGCAGGAAGACCCAGGATGAACAGATGGCATCGGTTGGGGAAACCGGACACACGGGAACAACCGTGACCCTAACTATCATGTTCCAGATGCCACCACCAAAGGTACCATTCAGGAAGGTAATTACAGCGGCCCAAACTCTAAATCTTGGTCCACTACCTCCACCACCCCTAGATGATGCACCGGTCAAAGAAAGCATCCCAGCAACAAAGGTTGATAAAGAGAAGCAGCAGGATGAAGAAGAGAACCCCGGGGCAACAAATGATGATCCTAATATTGCTATGGATGTAGACATCGAGGAAAAAGACATAGATACATCTAGAATAAATATTTTTTCTAAGTCCACAGATGCAAAAAAAAGAGTTAGAAGGGACTTAGAACGTCAAAGGGGCGCAACCAAACCTTGGGGAGAAATCACAAGAGCAAAGTTTGGCTGCAAAGCCACCCCTGCCACCATAGTGGTTGGTGGAATCTCAAAAGAGGAAGACCTCAGCAACACCCAAGGCCCACCTCTCCTTGGTAGAGATGATGGTGTAGGCGTAGAACCCACCAAAGGCTAAGAAAGCCTGGACAGTCCATACTCTTCGAACTGGGCCAAGTGGAGATACAGTCACAGTGATCATGACACCTTTCCCCGATGTGGATGAAGCAATGGCTAAGGCTGGAGATTACAATGTCACAAAGGTGTCACTGGGGAAGAGAGGAAAATAGGGTGAGATAGACCTATTAAAAAAAGCAGCCAAGGTAGTAGAGGCTCGCTATGAGAAAGAGGCCCAAAAATTTAGGGCAAAGAAGGAGAAAAATTCAAATCTTATGGGGCTACTAACGGAACTAGCCCAGCCTATTAGTGTCATTCCCTCGAGTGCCCCCACATCTGATGCACCGCTTCCTCAGGGTGACATAGACGCATTACAGGTGATGAAAAGAAAGGCCCAGGCGGTTGATGAATGGGTTACCTTGCAAGTGGGAAACATCTGGTGTTTCTTAGTGTCCACACTCCTGGATGTATATGCAGCCCACCACGTCTTGCACCAAGTTGAAACTACTATTTCCATCTGGGAGGGAGATATTGAAAACTATGAGGCATGGAAGGTTGAGTTGCAAGAACTCCTCGGCATCGGGGAGGAGATTGTCTCCGAATCTGGAATTTTGGGAGAGGAGTTATTGGATTTTGTAAGGACCCAGCACTCCAGACTTGACCTCACATTGGGGGTAATCAAGAAACTGATAGGGACCCTGCATGATAAGGCCAATGCAGTCCAATATTCTTTCAATTTGTACAAGTCTTTTTTTAAGGTCTCTAGAGCTGATCTTTTTAGCACCGACATGCAATCTGGAGGAGTATGTTTCAGGGAAGTTTGATGAATTAATGGAATTGAGATACCTATCCTTGGAGGGGATAGATAGAGTAAAGATGATGTGAATAACTCACATGGTGCTCAGAGGTCACAACGCGGTAAAAATGGCTAAAGAATTTAAGGTAAATGTTCTGCACCTGGGTGAGTAGATTGAGGTGGCCAAGTACCACAGGGCCAGCCTTAAGGACATCGATGAAGTTGGGATCTCTCATCTCCTCTAGACTTTCAATGACAAAAAAAAACAATAAAGTCCTCCAGATTATGGAGATGATCAATCGGGAGATGTAATTTTTGTATTCATTTATTCTTTGGGGTACATGCTCTCGGATCCCGGAGTCCCAGATCCAGTGTTATTCATTTTTGTATTCTTTAAAGTGACCCGTGTCTTGGTTCCCAAGGCCGATCGGTCACTTTCAAAATAGCAATAAAAGGTGTCAGAAAATAGGTAACCACAATAAGGTGCATCAGCTCAACATGAGGTTTCTAACAGATGGTCTTCCCAAGGCGCCGCTTCAACGTTACACCTGGCGCATCAAAGACAGGGCACTACTTTCATATTTATGAGGCATGTAGCTATAACACCTAAATTTGGTCTGTTCTGAATATAGACCCTATTTTCCCTAAGTGTGATCATACCCCCAATTATGTCATGATAATGTTACTTTGGCATAATTTATTTTTAAATCAAATTTAATGTCCTAAGTGATTTTTATCACTGAATTATATTAACTATTATAGCCATACAATTCAAATCAATTCAAACCATTTAAATCAAATCAAAATCAAATATGGCTATAGTATTTAATTATAAAGGAATTAAATAAACCCC
>MU224010.1:2499077-2513323 GCA_018584345.1 Thuja plicata
AAGTAATAAAATGCTTAAATAATTAATTCCTATATTTTAAATGAATTAAATAAGTTTAATTCATTTCATTTATATTCCCTTAAACCCCAACCTAACCTATCTCAACCACTTCTACCCTGGGTTCTAATCCTAATCCTAAATTCTACCCTAACCCACCTCCTAATGTTGTCACATTCCATTAAGGAATGATTAACAGCTCAACCCACTTGAGAAAGTCAACTTTCTCAAGCATGACTTTCCTAAGGGACCAACTTCCCAAGTTGAGTCTTACACCCTCCCATACCTCTTAAATGAAATCCATTAAGGACCCATTAATGGATATTCCCTCTTGCCCATCCCTCATTAATGCCCAAGGCATTAATGGCTCTTACATCTCATTAATGACCTTAGGGGCTCCATTAATTAACTTTGTCTCCCCTCTCTCTCTCTCTCCCATTCCTTTATAAATTGAAGGCATTTAGAGCTCATAAGAAGCCAAAAAAAATTTTGAATTGTAGTGTTGCAATGCCAAGATTTTGAAGAAATATCAAAGCATTGTTATGCTACTCATTCCTTCCTAGCTTCATACACACTCCATTAGTCACTTTCTCATGTGTTTATAATGTCCATTTTAGAGTAATATGCATGCTAAATAGTTAAACAGTTGTTTTTAAACTAAATCTTTCATGCTAGGTTGTTTATGTCACTGGTATTTAGCATAATCTGAGGGCTTTTATGTTATTTTCTACACTCATCCTAGTTAGAAAGCAATAAGTCGATGTTATAGTTTATATGCTCATTAACCCTTGTTTCTCACTAACAGAATGACTTATTGAAGTGTTGTGTTGCAGATAACAGGTGCACAAATATACACACACATTTGTGGTGCCCATCGTAGGGCGTGATTTCCAACTTGGGATCATTTTTAATCAATTTTTCACTAATTTGCATGCCCAGAAATCTATTATAGGCTCATTTTCTACCATTCTGGATCACATCTGGGATATGCCCTCGCACCACAGTAAACAAGGCTTGCATCGGGGATTTTCTGGATCATTTTCAGTTTAGGCTCACATCTGGGGAGCATAGTGTTGCATCTGGTAAGAAAGCTTGCATACAGTATACTGTATCACATTCAGTGATTTTTTAGGCTCGCATCTAGTTAGAAAGTTTGCACACTTTGTTTTCCTAACTCTAACATTTTGACAAGTTGTATTTTTGGTATCTTGCAGCCTAACAAGTGTTTGCAGATGGTTCTTGAAATTTCTCGTGGGAGTTGAAATAAATAAATACTAACTTGGTTTTTCAGGTTGCCCAACCCCCATCTTGACCTCTATTTACTTGCTTTCAAAATTAAGATACATATTCCAATCTATCACTAAACTAACTAGAGGACTATGCTCTTTTCCTTTTAAGGAAAATCAAAAACTCACACATCAATTTATGGGATGAACGGAATTTGGAGTTAACTAAACAAGAAAACGCATCATCTAATTCTTTTTGGATCAGTAAATGAACAACACAAATCACTAAAAATATTGCGGTTCAAAGAACAAGTTCAATCGTATAATTTCTTTTTGGGATCAAAAATTGAACTAGCAAACTCACTAAACATTGTGGTTAATTGAACAAGGCAAATCTACTTTCAAGCAATCTTGTTTTCTTTAAAACATCTAAATTAGGCACAACATTTCTTGAGGGAAAGAACCACTTTTCTTGATTCTATTTTGGGAGAAAACGGCTTAGATTAGGAGAGTATGCTCTTCTTCAGAAGAAGAATCAAAAATCCAGATATCCAAAGCTCGCCAATCCTTTGTATGTTTATTAAACAGTAGAGGGCCTTCCAGTTGAGGAAAAATTCTCTTGAAAATGATCCAAGTGAGGACAGATTTTACGCCAACCCTTCCAACTCACTATAAATAGTTGCTTCCTCGTAGGCTAAAGCCTCGGAAGATGGAGCTGGTTTTTTTCATGGAATTTTGACAACATTGCTTGAACATGCTTGGGTATATGTAGAGCGGAGCCGCTTGATTCTTGCTTGTGAGACTACATATATCTAGGTACTCATAGGGTTATACACCTAAATTTTTCCTTGTGCAATTCTATGGGCGATGGTTTCGAACAGATTGCCCAATAATCTACAACAACTTCAACTAAAAGAATTCCTGATTCACCCCTAAAACGGTGATAATCTTTGTGCAAGGCAAAAAGTAATTGCCCCAAGACACTTGTCATATTGTGCCCTCACTTGCATTTGGATTCAGCTAATAAAACATCATGACTAGAGCCATTGTGTGCTTGGTGATGGTTGTATTCCTATTAGCATTTGAGTGTGTACCTAAGTCAATGAGCAAAGATTTTCATCCTCCACCTAGAGAATAGGAAAAGATGAGTGTCTGTTTCACCCTCTTAACAATACAAATCTGTTTAAAGTGTTTGCAAAATCACTAAAGAGATAAGATCCTTCAAACAAGAAACAATATTCAAACTCTCAGATACATGTGTTCTTCACTGGAAAATCTCCAAACACGATCACAGATCAGATGCAATTACACGAACTCCCAAAATGCAAATTTCAAAACTGGCAAAAAAACTGACAAAGTCATCATAAGATCACATCCTGGATTTCCCAAATCGTATCTAGTATTTGGGATTTCATCCTGTATGCTAGCTCACATTTGGTTAGCACACATTCATATCTATGATTTAGGCTCACATTTGGTGTCATCAGAAGCTTACATCTGGGAGCATGCATCCAGGACAGAGGGTACTTATAGAATTTTTTCTTAGAATGTCTCAATTGATTAGGATCCCCTTTTGGCTCTTTAGCTAGTTCGTGTTGTCTTTTCTGGTCTCCCTGTTTAAATTTCAAAACTCTTTCGAGATGTCTACCTTGCATGCTTAGTCAGTCTTTTACAATCGGTTCAATACGTGTGGTCTACCCACTTTTTACCAACAACTTGGTTCCCAGCTAACTATCAGGGCATTCTAACCCTCTGACGCAGGAATCATTTATGTCCACCAACAACAAACAGTTACTTTTACCTAGACACACCCACTTGAATGGTTTTGAAACCCTCACTTGCACTATTGGGAAATGTTGACAAAGTTGAGAAACAACTTCATGGTTAACACAAGATGCAACAAGTACATGTCTAAAGGATTTAAAGTGCCTCCTAAAATACCAAACTTTCAAGGAGAAACTTCTCATAGTTCCCTACTCGATCTAGATTCCCCTCAAATGGATAGCAACACTCACAGATGGAGTGAGGATTTTGAGGAGTATAACAATGGAAAACACAAAAAACCTGAAGATACGGATGAGGAGGAAGGACCCAAATTTGAACATGGCTCATTTGGATTGGACAGTAAAGGGGAGATCACTGAAGATGAGTACGAAAAACTTAAATAGAGTAAGAGATTCCACAAGATATTGGATCGGATAATTGATGATGATAAAGAAAAGTACTTCCTCCATCTAACATCCATAGGTGTTAAATTACCCAAGGATTATGATGTGGAAAAACTCAAAGAAAAGGAGGTACCAAATCCTATATCTATTCTCACCAAACATCTCAATTTGATGCAAATAGAGCTCACAAACTTCAAACAGGAGAAAGAGAAACCCAAAACAAAATACTCTTTGGACACCATTTGTCCATTTCCTTTTTACAAGAGTATCACTATGGTCCCATTTCCTCCCAATGTGGCAAGACCAAAGTATGACAAGCACACAGGAGAAACTGACCCACACGACCATGTAAGAGAATTTTGTGCTCTAAGCATAAAATACATGCACGAACCTACATATCTCATACAACTATTTCCACAAAGTCTAGGAGGTAATGCCATGGAGTGGTTCTCAAAACTGAACCCTAAGGTCAAGATATTCGAGGAGTTGATCCAACAATTCATCCAACATTACTCCTACAACATCCGACATGATGTAACTATGATGGACCTATGTAATACCAAACAAAGAACTGGTGAATCATTTACACACTTCCTACAATGATGGAGGAAGAATTTTGCACGATATTCAAGGGTCATTTCCAAAATAGAGAAGATGGAGCTCTTCATTAATAACTTGGTGCCTAAATTAAACTATGCATTGCAAATGCAAGACTCTCCAAGCTTTGATAGAATGATTAAGAATGCCCTTCGTATCAAGGAAGTCATGGTCAAAAGGGGAGAGATCACCCTTCAAAATGAGAACAAAACTAACAACTCTAACTCCAAGCCTAAATGGTGGAAATAGAACAAAAATATTGTTAATGACAGAGTGGTTGATGCCTCTAACATTAATCCTAAACCCGAGGTATTCAATCTAACCAATAGCATGGAAGCAAGCAAGGATGCTAAAGTCACAACTCTTGTACCCAAGGCAAAAAATGATACCAGCAAGGGTTGGACATGGACGTCAAAACCTCAAATAACATTCACTCCTTTAGGAGAACCTCTCAAGACTGTTCTAAAACCACCATTGGATAACAAAGTCCTAAAAATCCCAGATTCCAAACCATGGGAACCAATGGTCAAACCCAGGTGGTGGGATGATAATTCCTATTGTGTCTTCCACAAAAACAAGGGACACAAGACTAATAATTGCCTCAAGCTTAAACATGCCATCCAAGACCTTATTGAAGGAGGTAAGATCAAAGTAGATGGACACACTACCAATGAGGATCATACCACATTTAACAAACCCTTTCCTAATTACGATCAAGGAGAAACATCTAAAGGGAAGAGTAATGAAGTAAAGTACATCTATTCCAAAAATGATAATGTGATCAATATGCTAGACAATAAAACCAAATCCATCAATGTGGTCACAATCAAAGGTGTCTTGTTCCACTCAAATGCCATAACATGGAGCCAAGTACAGGTCATGATCAAAGGACCTCCAAAACTGACATCGACATCCAAGGCTCCTATTTTAACTATTCCCAAACTAGCAGCAAAACATGTGGTTACTATTCCTGGAGCAAAATATGACTTGGTAGACCAACTGCAATGAACCTCTGCCAAAATCTCCATTTTTGAGTTTCTCAAGATATCCACATTGCATAGGGAAATCCTAGAACAAGCTCTACATGCTGCTAATGTCCCAAAGGATATTGATATAGACAAATTCCAAGCGATGGTCAATCACATCTCAACGCCACACTACCTCTCCTTTTCTGAAGAGGATGATAAGTCATTGAAACATCCACATAATCAACCTCTCCATATCAAAGTCTTAATTCATAAATCCCATGTTAGACATGTATTGATAGATGGAGGCACAGGATTGAATATCTGTACACTTGATCTAATCAAGAGATTGGGTCTCTCAGAACAAACAATTGACTCTAGAAGCAAGAGAACTATCAAAGATTATGACTAGGAAGAAAGATCCTCTAGAGGTCGTATTGTTCTACCTATCAAAGTCGGGCTGATTGAGAGGAATGTCACATGTCAAGTTATGGATTTACCCTTGGACTACAATATCCTATTAGGGAGACCATGGATTCACGAAATGCAAGCTGTGTTATCTACTTACCACCAGTGCATAAAGTTCCCACATAATAGGGTGGAAGTGACAATTCCTACAGACGCTAACTACACTTGTAATAATATCAAAGCTGGTAGCATGATCCCACATAACAAAGAGGCTATAGATGTAGTTTCTCCTGAAACTACCAAGGACATGGTTATGAAGATTTTTAGAAAAACCTTGAAACTTGAAGAAACATGTATGGGAGAGTACAAGTTGGACCTAACTCCCTCACTAACAAAACTTCCGGTGTCACCAAGATTCTTTGGAAAACCTTCATTGACATTCTCACCTATAACATCCAAAGAGCCAGAAGTACACAAATAAACTGGCATGGTAAAGGCATCCACATCTTCTTCAGATAACACAGAAGAACATGCAGTCTTGGACTGGCTTTACAAAGGAGAACCGGTGAAATTTGAGGTCAAACATGTGAAGATATCCCCAAAACAGTATGGCAAGGGATATGATTTCCTCACACAAATGGGTTACAAAGGAAAAGGACCTCTAAATGACATAGGATGAGGGTTTATTTAACCTATACCTATGGAGTTTCAGAATACCAGAGATAAAATAGGACTGGGTTTTAATACTAAAACTAATAAACCCGCTTCAAAGGAGGCTCCACACTCAGATAAAGGGAGTGCTGAAACAGATGAACTAGAATAGTGGTCCTGTGAGAGCTTGTTACATGTTGGTGCATAGGACCCCAACTACCAAGGAGAAAGCTATATACCCATCTTTGAGGTACCATAAGATCTTCACACCCCTTTTCTAGCACAACCTCCCATTCAAGAGGTAGGAGACACCATAGCAACAATTACTCAAGAGACACCCCGACGACAGGATTTACATCCTAACTAGGGGAAATTGGTCACAATTTCACATGTCCTGGATCTACCACACTTTGATCCATAGGTAGCTAAATGGGTGCATCAAATAACTATTGCTGAATACTTGAACAGATCCGATGATGAGGTCACTGACTCTCATGACTATGAATGGGAAGAGCTATCTGTTGCCACTGAAGATATTGGAATAGATACAATTCACAAGATTGTGGCACCTTCAACTCCTCATAAATAGTCTAACACTCCTCCCAATGACACTGATAATCCTAAAGTAGAAGAAGAGTTCCTTCCCCCGATCATTGATGAAGAAACTGGTGAATACATAAGTCTAGATGCATTTCATGGGCTACAAGCAAGAAGCCTCCTTTTACGGAGAGATGATAATGAGATTTCTACTGACGAGTCACTAGAGTTTGGTCTGCATATAACTAACAACAACCATTTTAATGAAGATCTCACCTTATTAATCTAAATATCTAAGAAATTGACTTAACAGACTGTGTCATGTCAGTTAATGGTCTTGATGCTAGCGCAATGCTATCTTTCTAGAATCTGACTCCCTAACATTGGTACTTTTAGACCTAATTGATTGGACTAAAACAGATCCTACTCCTATCCTCAATTTTCCCAATTACCACACTCTAGCTTGTTATCTCAATGCTTGTGAACCATACCCTTCTTCCACCAATGCAAGGAGTGAGAACATGTCATAGGAGGATAGCAGGTTTCTCAGTCAAAAACTAAAAAATAAAAAGAAAAAGTAGACTGATGGTGAAAACCACTTTGTGGCAGTATCAGATCCCAAAATAGTAAAGAAAAAAGATGTATCCAATGTTGAAAACCTCTCAGATGTGCCAAAGGATGAGGCTCTTGATATCTTCCCTGAACACTTTCAAGAAAAGTCATCAGTACTGATTGAACCAACACAGCCAGTAAATTTGGGCACTATTGAAAATCCTCAAATAATTCACCTTGCACAATCTTTATCAGAAGAGGAGAAGACACAGTTCACAAAGTTCCTGAAGTAAAAGAATATCAACTTTGCATAGTCTTATACTAATATGATAGGGCTAGATCCTAATCTAATCATGCACCACTTATCTATAGCTCTAGGGATCAAGCTCGTGAAACAAAAACTTAGAAAGATGCATCCTCATGTTGCATTATTAGTAAAAGCAGAGCTAGAGAAATTACTAAAGGCTAGATTTATCAGAGTCATTGCCTATGTAGGATGGGTCACCAATGTAGTCCCCGTATCTAAAAATGATAAATCTATCAGGATCTATACTAACTTTAGGTACTTGAACAAAGCATGTCCAAAAGATGACTTCCCTCTACCTAACATTGACATGATCATTGACCTCACAGCAAGCTACCAGATGTATTCTTTAATGGATGGATTCTCGGGCTATAATCAAATCAAGATTGCCCCTGAGGATTAAGACAAAACTGCATTTACATGCGCATGGGGCACCTTTTGCTGGAACATCATGCCACTTGGGCTAAAGAATGTTAGTGCAACATATCAAAGAGCCATGATAACTATATTCCATGACATTATGCACAAGAACATGGAGGACTACGTGGATGACACATTGGCTAAATCCAAAGAAAGAGGTACTCACATTGCTGACCTATGAAAGATATTGGATTGGATGGAACAGTTTCAACTCAGGCTCAACCCAAAGAAATGTGCCTTTGGGGTCCAATCAGGGAAGCTCCTAGGATTCATTGTTTCAACATAAGGAATTGAGGTAGACCCCACTAAAGTTAAGGCTATACTAGAGATGGCTCCTCCACGCAACATCAGTCAAATGAGGACACTACAAGGAAGACTTCAATCCATCAAGAGATTCATGTCCCAACTTGCAGATAGAGCACAACCCTTCACTAAATTACTACATAAAGGGGTTACCTTCAAATGGGATGAACACTGTGATGCAAACTTTAGAGAATTGAAGGGATACTTGGCTACCCCTCCTATTCTTATGGCACCTATTCATGGAAAGCCCCTGCTCCTATACATTTCAGTTACAGCTACATCCCTAGGAGTATTGCTAGCTCAAGAAAATGAAGCAAAGAAAGAAAGAGCTATCTACTACATTAGTAGAACACTAGTCACTTATGAGCTCAATTATAGAATTATTGAAAAAGCATGCTTAGCAGTCATCTTCGCATCACAAAAATTAAGGCACTACATGCTCTCTCATACAGTGAAGCTCATTGCTAAGATTGATCCTCTAAAGTACCTTTTAAATAGAACAGCATTAACAGGACATTTGGCAAAATGGGTCCTAATTCTAAGTGAGTTTGATATTCAATATGTAGAACAGAGAGCTATCAAAGGACAGGTCCTTGCAAATCAATTGGCTAATTCACCACTTTAGGATGATGAACCTTTAACAATTGAATTTGCTGATGAAACAATCATGCATCTAACTGAATATCCATGGAAGATGTACTTTGACAGTTCAGTCACTCAACAAGGTTCTGGAGCAGGGGTCCTATTCATCACCTCTCAAGGTTACAAGATTCCCAAATCTTACAAACTGATGTTTCAATGCACCAATAATATTTTAGAATATGAAGCATTGGTAAACAACCTTAAGCTAGATATGGAGTGGAAAATTATAGAGTTACACGTGTATGGTGACTCCCAACTAATTATCAATCAGGTTAATGGAGAGTATCAAACAAAAGATGAGAAGTTGATGCCCTACAAGCAACTAGTTGATGACCTAAAGAAATACTTTGTCTTCGTCACCTTCCAGCAGATACCAAGATCAGAGAACAAAGCTGTAGATGCTATGGCTACCTTAGCATCCATGTTACAACTGGAAGAACATCAGTTCTGCTATGACTTCTTGGTGGAAGAACTATCCTATCCTACCTTTGATACTCCTGAATACTAGGTAATATGCACTTTGAACACCCCAGACCAATCTCGGTATGCCAATATCATTGCTTACCTTTCTGACCAAATCATCCTTGACAATCTATCCAGAAATGCAAAAAGATCCATGATAAGGATAGCATCACATTATGTCCTCATAACTAACAACCTATATCGATGAGGTCTTGATGGTACACTTCTTAGGTGTTTAGAACTCAAAGAGTCCAATCTAGCATTAAAAGAAGTCCACGAAGGTGTATGTGGATCACACTCAAACGACTTTTCATTAGCGAAGAAACTACTCAGAGTAGGCTATTACTGGCCTACGATAGAGAAAGATGCTATTTAGTTTTCAAAAGCATGTCTTCAATGCCAGACACATGGAAATCTCATCGATGCTCCTGCCAGAGAAATTATACCTTTCATAACACATTGGCCATTTCAGCAATGGGCCTTTGACTTGGTTGGACAAATATATCCCAACTCTTCAAATGGACACAAGTTCATCATTACAGCCATTGAGTATTTCACAAAGTGGGTTGAGGCCATGCCGCTAATCAAAGCCACTGGCAAATAGGTGGTTATGTTCATTCTAAACTACATTATTTGTAGATACGGGATACCCTCTTCAATTGTAATAGACAATGGGGGCCAATTTAAAAATCAAGACATTGATGACCTTTGTGAACAGTTCCATATTACTCAAACACTGCTCCTTAATCTATTATCCTCAAGGTAATGGATAGGCTGAGGCATCAAACAAAAATATTCTCAAAATCCTACACAAAACTGTGAGTAATTCTGGCAGAGACTGACATCTATAACTGAATCTGGCACTATGGGCCTACAGAACAAGCATACAAACACCGACTGGAGCCATACCATTTGCTTTAGTCTATGGCACCGAAGTAGTATTATCTATTGAGGTTGAGATCCCATCTTTATGGATATATTTACAAGGTCGTGTCACTGATGACCAGTACCGCATAGATAGGGTGAATTCTCTGGACCTACTAGATCAGCACAGACAACAAGCATTTGACCACCTCAAAGTGTACCAAGCATGTATGTCCAAAGGCTACAACAAGAAGGTCAAACCATGTAAGTTTGAAGTGGGAGATCTCATCCTCAAAGAGAATACTAAGAACCAGCCTAACAAAGAGCAAAAAGGAAAATTTGAACCTAACTGGCTGGGACCCTATGTTATCACTGCTACTTTTGGGACTAGATTTTATCAACTAGCTACACCTGAGGGAGACATCCTTCTAAATGCTATCAACACTCTACATTTGAAGTGGTTTTACGCTTTATGTTTAGCTAGCAGCACCTATACAGCAAAAAGGTCTCATAAAATACCAAAAACATTCATAAAATTAATCTTGAGGAAATCCAAAAATAGTGGAAAAAGGTCCTACAAAAAGGGTATCCTTGGCGAAAACTTGGGAACAGGTGCCTTGATACTACAAAACATTCAAAAAAGCAAAAATAGCAAAAAATTTGAAAAAGAGAAAAGTGCCTTGATAACAACCTGGTAAAGCAGGCATCTTGGTAGAAAAAAGAAAGAAAAGAATCTTACTAATTGTTGAAAACCTAGCAATCAGGCATCACTTGTGTTCTATGCTCCATCTATCAATGCACTACTGATACTAGGCCTTCATAATTTTGCCTATGCTCAAATGCTGACTTCATTTCCTAAATGGCTATCTTATCCTCGCTTGGGATTTGTCTACATTTACATCTTAGGAATAAGTCATTCTGCACTAGGGGCATATTTGCTGGCATGGTAAGTTGGGGTTGCTAGGTTGCTCTAGGATGGTTTGCCTCATGAACACAATATTTCTTGATACATGCAAAATGATGTAACTTTCCAAAACAAGGATGTCTTTTCAAACATCACATATCCAAACATGACATTGACATTAATAGAGTTCCTACAAGACTATATTGGATCACAAATATGAATGGATTATCCTATCAATGCACATACATGGAACACCATATTGCTTGTATTCCAATTTTCTGATTGATGAATCTTTACTATGTTTGACAGATGAATGAACAAGTACTACTTAAACACACAGTGTGATATTGGTTTGATTATGATTCTTTCGTGTCCTAATGATGTTTTCAACTAGGGGCATCTAAGTAATTATAAATTTTATTTGATTGATTCATAATTGATGATTTATTATGTCCTCTTAGTTACTCAATGACCTCTGCGCAAAGACAAAGAGTGACAAGGATAGGGGGCATAAATGTTTTCTTGGTTTTCTACGTATGGTGATTGTTCCAAATGATCCTATAAATTTCACCTAACTTGGATGTTTATGGTAAGAGCTGCTACTATGGGTGGATAGTCACATATATCTTGATCTTCATTATGTGTAAACTACGGTGAGGTTGAAATGATTTCCTTGTCTGTTTTCTGATCCAGATTCTCACTAAGGTATACGAATCATAATGTAACCAAGGATATGAATTTTCAAGGTCATTACGGGTCTAATATCTTGCCTTAATCAAAATCTAGTATATTAAAAGGAAGGTGACTATTTTGTTATCCTAGCTTTTATGCCTTGATGCCTAAGTCTATTTCTGACATTTCAATAAAACATAGTATTCATATAATCATAATATCAATGGGTATTAGTGATAATTGTACTATTCGGTGGTATCCACTTTAAAATGTGCCCAATGATGATAAAAAGCTATACATTTGCATACCAGTGACAAAGTCCTAAGAGTCTTCATATTATTGCATTCTTAAAAATTGCATGGAATATAAACAAGAAAGGAGAAGCATTAAAGGCATTATGAGATCCAAATTAATTTAATTTTCTTCTTCTAAATCAAGTTAATTATAAACATCCATATTACTTATATATCTATCGTTGCACATCCATAGCATACATTTTGCATTCATGAAAAGAAGCAATAGAAAAATATCAAAACAAAACATCCATGTATTGCATTTTTACTTTTACATCCTAAAGTGCATCCATACATCTATTTCGCATAAGGGAAAAACAAAAGAAACATACATTTGCATTTTCACATAAGTATCATTTAAAACATATTTACATCAGTAATCAAATCAAATCATACAATGATGTCTATAAATAACTCAGCAAGAGACCAAGATATCATCACATGTGCAAAATACATCTACCACATCTATCAAACGCAAAGGGAACTCATGAAACCTGTCAGAATTAGGAAGCTGCATCAGATATATATATCACAACATGGTACAGATCAAAATATGGAACAATATGCATAAAGAGTATTAGAGTATCCAAGCACCAGAAAGAATCAAATATACATCGATACAGTGTCATAGTACGACAGGGGGATCTTAGAAGGATCCAGATATACAAAAGAGGGATCTCAGCCAGATCCAGATATACAAATGTAATCTCAAGATGCACATGTCATAAAGATGGTACACAATATCAACTCTGCCCCACCCCCTCTCCCTGATCAGGAGGAGGAGGAGGAGGAGGTGGTACAAAAGGAGTTGCTGGAGGTGGCATGGCCCCCTCTAACTACTAGGCCAATCATGAAAAGGAAGGTGCTCTCTGGCCCTTTGGCACTACTGCATGATAAAGGGCATAATAATAAGTGGCCCTCTGTCCCTGGTGAACTATCATCTGGGCATGTGCATCTCTCTCCGCTCTGAGAATCTTTCCCTATCTATCCCTCTCTACTCTCAAATGTTCAAGTTGTGTATCCCTATCTGCCAATAAGGCATCTGCAGTGGTGACTCGGGCCTCTAAAGCAGTAATCCTGGCTTGGATTTTCTCTCTCTTGCTCACATATAGAAAGGGGAACTCCATCTCTGCCTATATCTTGTCCCCTATCCTGTGGTCTATCATGTGACCCCTTCCGCCTCTATCTCTACTGCTCTCCTATAGGCAATGGATCAGGATCTCTCTGAGGAGCTACAAATCTAAATCTCTGGCGCCTACCCTACACACTCCCACTAGCACCACCTGTGTCTACGGCCACACCATCACCACCCCTATAATCACCATCATCAGGAGGGGGCCATCTCCCATCTCTCCCTCCATATCGAACTCCATGTCTACTAGGGACCCTATCTCTCTGTGCTCCTCCCCTACCTCTAACAGGATGATTATCAGGGTCATAATCCAACAGCTCCTCTATACGGGTAATAATCTCCTTCGATACGATGAAATGAGGAAATGGGTACTGGAGCATCTTCGCAGCATATCCATCAGAAACACCTACATTAGCTACATCTAGGTAGAGATCCCTGTCTACTCCCACCATATCCTAAATCTCATGGTGCGCTATCTCATAGGCCAACTGAGCACCCCACAATGCTGCCTCATCCCAGATCCGTGCATACATAGTGATATTCTATATCCTGCCCTGACGGCGACCATACTGTCACTAGTAAATTTGACCTCAATTTTCAACGATAATTGGTTGAAATTTTGACCGTAATTTTGACCAATTTACGACCAAAACTTTCGTCGGTCTTTTTTTGTCGAATTTTCGACATATTTATAATTGGTCAAAATTTTGACCAAAACAAAGGTCAGAATTTTGACTATATCCCAAGCCGTCATTTTTTAGTGCATTGGTCAAAATTTTGACCAATATTTGGTCGAAAAAAGCTGTGCAATTGACCAAAATTTCGACCATCCCATTGGTGGAAAGAAAAGCATTGCCGTCGAAATCTTTGGTGTAATGGTCAAAATTTTGACCAATCATTGGTGGAAATAAACAGTGGCATTGGTCGAAATTTCGACCAATGTTAATTTTTTTTTTTTAAAAAAATTATTTATTTTTTTTTTAATTTTACTTGGATTCAACTGTGTACACGGCTGGATCATAATCCTATTTGTTATATGTGGATCCCATGATCTGTTTGTTTGATTTGTTTTTTTAGATTAAACAAAATTCATGTCGTGATGTTCAATGTCAACAAGCAATATATTGCATTACATTAATCCATTTACTT
>MU224010.1:2516841-2566970 GCA_018584345.1 Thuja plicata
ACCTCCTAATGTTGTCACATTCCATTAAGGAATGATTAACAACTCAACCCACTTGAGAAAGTCAACTTTCTCAAGCATGACTTTCCTAAGGGACCAACTTGCCAAGTTGAGTCTTACACCCTCCCATACCTCTTAAATGAAATTCATTAAGGACCCATTAATGGATATTCCCTATTTTCCATCCCTCAATAATTCCCAAGGCATTAATGGCTCTTACATCTCATTAATGACCTTAGGGGCTCCATTAATGAACCTTGTCCCCCCCCCTCTCTCTCTCTCTCCCATTCCTTTATAAATTGAAGGGATTTAGAGCTCATAAGAAGCCTAAATTTTTTTTGAATTGTAGTGTTGTAATGCCAATATTTTGAAAGAATATCAAAGTATTATTATGCTACCCATTCTCTCCTAGCTTCATACACACTCCATTAGTCACTTTCTCATATGTTTATAATGTCCATTTTAGAGTAATATGCATGCTAAATAGTTAAACAGTTGTTTTTAAACTAAATCTTTCATGCTAGGTTGTTTATGTCACTGGTATTTAGCATAATCTAAGGGCTTTTATGTTATTTTCTACACTCATCCTAGTTAGAAAGTAATAAATCAATGTTATGGTTTATATGCTCATTAACCCTTGTTTCTCACTAATAGAATGACTTATTGAAGTGTTGTGTTGTAGATAACAGGTACATAAATATACACACACAATAGCCTCGATCCCTAGGGGATCATATTTCTTCTTTCTCCTCCTGGCTCTCTTCTCAAGGCCAATTCTTCCACTCCTCTTCTTGTCTTATTCCTCTGACTTGTCAGACCTTTTTCATCTTGAGTTCTTTTGTAGCGTGGTGCAAGTAGTACCAGCCACCGAAAAATAGTATTATATTGTAAAGTGTAAAATAATTTAGGTTAAGTTTTAGGTCAAATAATGTGTATAAATAATAAGTCTAGCCTCATTCCAAGGGTAGGAAAAATTGATGATTTTGCAGTCCATAGCCAATAGCAATCTGGTTTTTCTTAGTTCTTAGTTGCAGAGCTCAATGCTCCTTAGTTTTTAAGTGTTCTCGGTAGATAGATGCTCCCTTAGAGCCACCATTGTAATATGCACCAGTGCTTGCTGGAGAAGATGTTAATGAAGAAGAAAGAGTTCTCTCAATGATGTTGTTAGCATTCTGACTTCTGGGTTAATAGTATTTTATGCTTTGTGTTCTTTATGTCCTTTGCTCTAATACTTCAAGTAGATTAATGACCTCCTTTTCCTTCGCTATTGATTAAATATGAGTTGATGGCTCTATGTTTCTTTAGTATTTAGTGTAGTGTGTTAGAGCACTGTTGATGTTTTGAATGTTTAGTATAACTATAGGTAGATGAAACATTTCTAACTCTGCGGTATCTTTTGAAGTTTATTTGTTAAATGAATGCGTGCTTACAGGAAACCCCATTTACTAGAATCTCCAGAGAAGATGAGTTAAGATAACCAGTTATCCCCCTCAAACAAAAGAGTCACATTTCCCAACTGAGCCCCGCACTGTTGAGACCTGACTCTCATGTGCTTGGAGGCCCAGGGAATCTCATTTCCCCAGGCAACCTTTATAGGCAAAGTTGACTGGTATCCCGGTACCCAGTAAAAACTTACCTCTATTGGCAGACATAATCACAAAGTCCCGTCAACAGAAACTGGCGCTAGAATGAGGGCATGAACTCATCCCCCTCTAAGGATTCAAATTTCACACCACCTGAGGGTTCCCCAAACTATAGTTTTAGGAGTTAAACCTTTAGTAGGATTGGATTGTTTTCACCAGCAATATTCAAAAGAGTCCTTAGATCAACTCCCAATCTTAGATGGTTTGTCAAACTTGATCCTCTCGCTCGAAAGAAACAGACCTCAAAAGCTAAGTCAGCCACCATTTTTTGGGGATCTAGCACAACCCATAATACCCAATTCCCCCAGATGATCTTGGGAATTAGTGCTCAGTCTAGTCAAAATCCAACACCCCCAATGGCTATGTATTTTAGAAATATCAGGTCCCTGATGGGAACTTTTTCGGGTGCAGCCAATGATTTACCTTCACACCTAGAAAAGATTTGTCCTTGATATGAACACTTAGGCTCATTAATCACATAAGAGACTTTGTAGGAATACAAAGATGCCATGAACCGACACTGGATCCAACATCAAGACATTGTGACCCAGATGTTCCCTCTGTCCCTGGGACAGAATGAACTGAACTAGTACCTTAACCTTCCCGCCAACTCCATCAACAGTTGGTAGGACATGGAGCATGCCTTCCTGGTTTCCTTCCACATACAAACGGACCAAGCATGGTCCCATAGCCAGTTCATTTCTATTAGGAAGGAAGCGAATGAGCCCCTTGCAGCATTCAACCACCGGTTCAAACGCGCCTTGAAGTGGTGCATGGGTCCCTTCATCCCATCCATAGATGTAACTATCCAAACCTACCTAAATGTGATGGACCCCTTCATTTCCACTCTCCTCTAGAGAACCACCACCCTGAGCAACCGGGATACTTTGGAAAAGGTTTACAACCTAGCCTTGGAGTTGTCCTATGGTCTTAACAAATCCCCAGGCAAGATTAGACAGGGCATGCCATTGAACATGATCCCCAGTAGAACTTCTTATGCCAAGGTATATAATCCCAATCAGGAAATGCATGCCCCCATGATGGCCATGAATCCCCCACCATCGTCGATAGACCAGCAGGCTCGGTACATGTATCCATCTCAAACCCAGACAACACCGGGTCTGGAATCTTTTCCCTGGAACTAGTCATAGAAAATGCAACAACCACAGATACAACTGCCTAGAGTTCCTTTCTTCTAGTCATCCACGGCTGGAGGATTTTCGCCCTCAACTCTGGTGAATGCTGCCACTTTCCCAGGAAACCAACAACAATAACCATCACACTATGACACAAATACCTAGTTGACCGTTGAGGTTGAATCCCTCTGATGAATGTTGTCCACGTTGACTGTGGACATGGGTCATTTGAAGGCAGGGTCCTACAAACCCCAGAATTCTAATTCCTAGAGAGGGAATATTTTCTCTGGCCAGTGAAACAATAATGTCAGAGGAAGAAACTATAACAACGGGCCTTGGCCCAACCAACAGCAATGGAATAACAACGCTAATGTCAGAGGTCCACCTCTGAACCAAAACACCAATCAAGGTGGTGTTGGACCATCACATTTCACGCCAGTCACAGTTTTCTAGCCCATGACCAACTGGTGTAGATTGCACGACACAGGCTCCCACAATGAGGTAAATTGTGCCACGCTGAAGAAAGTCATTATGATTTCCCCGTTGGACAAATAATAAGCTTTTGATCCTACTCCCCCAGAGCCTCATATACAAGAGCCCACTCATGATGTCTTTGCCTGTGAGACCGTCTTCTTTAGAGAAGAGAAGGAAGATGAAGAATTGAACCTGAACTCCAGGGCTTCTTTGATGAATCTATCCCGGTCTTTGAGGCCAATGCCTTACCAACCCATGGACTCCCTACAACACTTGGAGTCAGGCTGGAAAAGGACTAGTTTACATTCCCACACCTCCCAAGGACACTCCTCCCTGGGACAACATGACCAATCGGTATGTCCCTCCAAAAGGCTTTGTCTCTAACCAAGCTAAGGACCCAGCCAAGGGAAGGCACCAATTCCTGGGAGGAAGGTTCGACATCATGAAGGCATTAGAAAAAACCACCACCTCCATGACCTTGATAGAGGTTCTACTGAACTATCTTGAGTAGAAGAAGTCTCTTCTAAAGCTCTTGGGAAACTCGGAAGTTGTCAGTCGCCCACCCAAGACTGTCTCTTTTGAGGACACAAATGTGGCTATCTTCTGGGGAAATACTAAAGATCCTCCCTTCCTACTAGGCTTGAACATACAAGGAAAGAATATACACAACTACCTAGAAGATTCTGGGGCTTCGGGCAACATCATGTCTTTATCCATATGCCAGAAGCTTAGATTTTGACCCACCCCGTCTAACGATGTAGTAAGCCAACTGGATAAAACTACTATGAAAATGGTGGGTGAACTGAAGAATGTCTAGATTTAACTCATCCATGACCCCAGGATAGCCAGTATAATCAACATCCAAGTGGTGGACATCCTAGAGACTTATGGGAGGTTAAGTCGCAATTGGTCCAAGTCCCTGAATGGATACTTCTCGACCGACTTCTCCCACTTATGGCTCCCCTAGGAAGGAGAATCTAACAACATCTAGGTTAAAAGTGAGCCCTGAATGAGATAGGCCCTCACTAAAGTCAGGAGGGTGAATGAGGTCTTGCTCTCTGAGACTTCCCTCGGGGTGTACCAACCCCTTGAGATCCTAACATTTGATTTCACCCCCGGGGAGGATCCCATAGTTTTGCAGAGAACCCATGACCTGGAAGAAAAATTGAGGGTTGAAGTCAACTCTCAGGGTGCTGCAGTGATCCCCATCATACTCTTGTCTGGCACTTGGTGCTGGGTGCATTATCAGAAACATTCAAAGCTAGAGTGTGAACCTTGCCTAGCCTCTGTTACCCAACATATTAATGCCCTCCAGAAGAAGGAACACACAGTTGATTCCCTAAAAACTAGTACTTCTATTGGTGGTGCCTCCTTAGTGCCACATGTCTGGGGATCCCAATCAAGAATCCCTCCAGAGGCAAACCTCACCCATATACAATCAACGCCGGAGGAAACTCTTCCCAATCCTCCCAAAAATAATCCAAAGCCAACTTTGTCCTCCTAACCCCAAACAACAAATGATGACCTATGGACCCTTAAGTTCGATGGGTCCCAATCCAAACAAGGCTGTGGGGCCAAGGTGGAACTAATCAATCTATAGGAAAAATCCTTCCTCGCATCTTACAGGCTGAAGTTCAATTGCATGAATAATGTCATAGAGTATGAGTCTTTGGTCCTTGGACTCCTATTTGCACTAAGGAAAGGAATCACTCACCTTCGGGCCCTGGGTGATTTAGAATTGATTGTTAAACAAGTCTGGAGTCAGTATACATGTCATGATAAGAGGCTGGTTGCATACTAAAACTGAGCATGAAGCCTTATTGAAGATTTTGATTCTTTTGGTATTGATCTTATTCCCCGAAGATGAAATTATGTCCCGGATGCCCTTGTTGTTTCTGCTAGCACACTTGAGCCCATAGCTGGCTCGTGACTCCAGAGATTTTCTGTTGAGATGATCCCCACCCCTTCCATTCTAGATAATGTCACCCATTTTTAGGTCTTTGAGGACGATCAACATATCCTAGCCTTCATGGCCAATGTTGGTGTCTTTGAGGACTAGATAGTGGAAGAGAGAAATCATGATGATACTGGACAGGGTGATGAAGATGATGGGATCATGGACCTACCAACCAACACCATTCCTAAGGGGATGATCGCACTTGAATGAATCTTTGAATTGGACCCTCAGGGCCGGGAGAAGATATCATCCTCCTCTGAGGGAGGAAAATTTGAGAAAGTAAATATTGGCCAGTGCGGTGAAGAGAAAATGATACACATTGGCACCTTTTGGTCCTCTAGGGAGAAGGAGAAGATTCTCATAGTTTTCTAAGAATACATTGATGTGATCGCGTGGGGGTATGAGGATTTGAAAACCTATGACACATCCATTATGACTCATACTATCCCACTTAAACCTGATGCTAAACCTTTTTAGAAAAATCAATGACTGGTCAACCCACTGATCAAGCCTCTGATTTATCAGGAGGCTCAAAAACTACTATCGGCCCAGATAATATTTCCAATCCGGCATACTACATGGGTTTCCAACCTCATCCCTATGAGGAAGAAGATTGGTGAGATTCACCTTTGTGTGGATTTTCAAAATTTGAATAAGGCCTCCAAGAAAGACAATCATCCTCTCCCCTCATTGGATGAGGTATTACAAATCGTGAACAGATCACAAATGATGTCCTTCTTGGATGGGTACTCCGAGTATAACCAAGTCATGGTTAAGTTTGAAGATAGAGACAAAATAGCATTTACCACCAAGTGGAGAATGTTTTCCTACTAGAGAATGCCTTTTGGTTTGATTAACACAGGGGATACATTTCAGAAGGCTATGGACATTGCATTCGAAGGCCTTGTAAACCGGTGTATAATCATCTACATGGCTGATTTGACAATCTTTTCCTGGGATAGGCATGATCATTCCGCCCACCTCGCCCAGATTTGTGAGAGATGTCATCGGTATGGAATATCCCTCAACCCTAAGAAATGCATACTCAGGGTCACTGAAGGGAAGTTTCTCGGGCATATTCTCTCCAAGAAGGGTATATCCACTGACCCTGAGAGAGTTGAAATGATCCTAAACCTACAAATACTTGGAAGCAATAAAAAAATGAGGTCTTTCTTTGGGAAGATCAACTTTGTCTGGTCATTCATCACTGGATTCATTGAGATTGTAAAACCACTCAACAAAATGATGAAGAAAAATACCAAAATTGAGTGGAGCCCTGAAGCAAAGTGGGCATTCATGCAGATCAAGCAAATGATATCAGAGGCCCCAATTCTGGCTAGTCTGGACTACTCCCTCCCTTTCTACATTTATTCCTTTACTTTGCCACATTCTGCCATAATAGTATTAACCCAAAAGGTTGAAGGGGAAGAATGACCAATAGCTTTCATGAGCTCCCCCTTTAAGAATGCCGAAGTCCAGTATTTGCCTTTGGAAAAGCAGGCCTTTTCTCTTGTTCGTTCCGTGAAGAAATTCTAGTATTATATTCTCTGGAGCAAGGTGCATGTTATCATCCCAGACTAGGTGGTGAAATCTCTGCTAATGCAGAGTGAATTGGGTGAAAAATGGGGGAAATGGATGGCCATCCTCCAGGAAAACAATTTGAAAATGCAACCCATGAAGATAGTCTAAGGCCAAGGACTATGTAGAGTGATGGTAGAAGAGACTCCCTCCATCGAATGTTAGGCATACACTGTGGAGTCCATCACTTGAGATCAATGATACATAGACCTGGTGTACTTGTTGTTAAATAAAAGATGCCCAAAGGGATTACCTCCAAATAAATGCTACACCCTGCGGTTGAAAAATGCACACTTCATGATAAAAAAATGCCACGCTTTTTCACAGGAACTATGAAGGAGTGTACCTCTGGTGCATTGATAGGATTCAAGCTACAAAGATAATTGAAGAATTTCATGGGTAGTTTGGAGCCGGCATGGCTCAGCTGATGCCACTGCCCATTAGATCCTCTGGGCTGGATACTATTGGCCCCGTATCTTTAATGATGTCTACACTCACATCTAGAAGTGCCATACTTTCCAAACCGTGGCACATCGTGAGCAGAACCCGGCTATGCCTTTGCAGTCAGTCTTCAAAGCTAGACCTTTTTCCCAATGGGCATTTGACTTCATTAGGGAAATCAACCCCAATTTGTCTGCCAACCACCGATACATCTTGACTGCTATTGATTACTGCACCCGGTGGTTTGAAGCAATACCTTGTAAAAACAATACGGCGAACGTAGTTATAAAATTCCTAGAATAAAACATCGTCACAAGATTTGGAATGCCCTTTGCTATAGTGTGTGACAATGGTCTGGTATTTTCTTTGGTGCAATTACTTGAATGGACCTATGACCGGAAGATCACTCTAAATTTTTCCAGCAACTATTACCCCCAGGGGAATTGTGTGGCTGAATCAACCAACAAAAACTTGCTTGAAGTGATCAAACACCTGTTAGAACAGAATCCTGGGGGCTGGCACCAAAAGCTAAGATTCGCTCTTTGGGTGGATCATATTTGAATTAATGCCACCCTAGGGACATCCCCATTCCATCTGGTTTATGGCCAGAACCCAGTGTTTCCCATTAACTTACAAATCCTAGTTTTATAGTTTATGCAGGAATTTAGCAACTGGGACAATATTGTGCAGGTCCAGCTCCTAAATCTGGTGTGGATGGAAGAGAAAAGAGACACTACTCTTAAAAAATTTGCGCGTCACCAAGTAGTAGTGAAATGATGGTTTAACCGGAGAGCCCAGTATAAGGCCTTTCAGATTTTGGACTTGGTCCTCTTGTGGGATAAGGCCCAAGAAAAGAAAGAAAAACACACCAAATTCCAATGGCTCTAGGTCGGACCATATTTGATCTCAGAGATTTGCAAGGAAAATACCAATCACCTTAGTACCATGACCGAGGAACCCATTCCATTTCCCATCAATGAACAGTTTCTCAAACATTATTTCAAATGAGGTAGGTTTGTCCGGAGTTGTATTATATGTAAATCTTCTTGCTTGTAAATATTTCTTTCCTGGTGCCCCGTTTGGAGTGCCTTGTCTTGTAAATAGTTTTTTTGGCTGTCCTCTGGGACCACCCCCTTTCCTTTTTGTTTTTCTTTCAGATTTTTTCTTTCTTCTTTCGGGTTTCCAATGTTTTTATCCCCCTTTTATAGGCTGGTATGCTTCGTATAACATCTAGTTTCCAGGACGGTACCTTTTGCATTACGGTGAACTCAGAATCTATTGTTAGCATGGTGGAATTGGTCCAGTCTCTGGAGTTATTTCTTAAGTTTGGTAACAAGCTATGAGTAATCTTCATCAGATTTATCCCTGGAAGTTTGGCAATGGGTTAAATTAAAATCAAAAGGAACAAGTAATCGGACACACCGAGAGTAGATCGGTCGAACTAGTTTGTTGGCCCAAGTCTGATCTTTTAAAATTCTTCTCAGGTCTGGAGTTTTTCCTCCCTATTTTAAAAAATTAAGGTGGATGGAAGGGTGAAATAATTACCACTATTAAATTTAGCTAAGCTTAAGCTTAATGGTGAAAGAAGTATCGCCTTCCCATCCAGAAAAGAATAAAATGATAAGGAAAGAAAAGATGGGATGTAGAAACTCCGGTATCCGGGAGAAATGAGCAAATTTGATGACTTTGGATTGATATATCTAGCACCTCCTCTCTACTTCTCCCAGAGGTCATCGGCTTGATTTTCTTTCAAAGCACACACTTAACAACTGATGAAAGACCAAAGATTGAATCATGTATGGGCCAAATTTTCTCAGACACTTCGCACCTTGCAAACAGGATGTTCTGACTAACGATTGGTTCCAGTTTTTCTAACCAGAGATTCTGTGGTTCTCAAATGCGCTAAGGCATTCATCCCAGATAGTTTCACTTTGTTATGCCTTGCATACCTGTCCCTACATTTTGTGTGCAAAATATTGGGTCCCCCCTTTTTTCTTTTGGCTCTTGCCTTGTTTTCCTTGTCTTTTGTTTTCTTTGTTTTCTTCTCCAGGCTTTCCCTCCCCAGAGGGTTTGTTTTCTTTTTGGTTTTGTCTTTCATGCCTCTGGGACCCGGTCCCAGGGTTTGTTTTTATTTCTAGGGCTAGATTTTAGACTCCAGAATTCTCCACCATGATGTCTTCTCCTCGCGAGAAGGTATGGTGGCATGGAATCCCTGGGCCCGGAGTTTGGAGGCTTGTCTATTCCAGAGTTTGCATAAAAAGGGTAACTAGCTTTTACCTCGGGTATAAATAGAAATTACACATCACTTTTATAGTTACCGTGAATAAACACTTGTGCATCTAGAGTGAATCAAAGTGAATTAAGACAATTTCAAACCGCTTTTGCTCCCGTGTTTAGTGGTTGTTAACCAGTGATTTTGCAATAATTATTCATGGTAATCCCTAGGTTTAGCTCATTGTGAGGTTCCTCCCATGGCTACCTTCTTCATTTCATTCATTTCTCAGGTAAGCTCTCAGCCCTGGTCTCATTATTTCTCAATTTTCTAGTTTTTTTCTTGTTTAGCCGTGTCTTTCTTGTTTTGTCTAGTTTTTTTTTTTGCCTGTTGTCTTTGCCACATTTTCCGTCGCCTCCAGTTTGTGGGTTGGCACTGGCAGAGGGTTGTCCACCCTCTATGTAGTTCTAGCATAGGTGGTTTCTGTGCACCCCGCATGGTGTCACTTGTTTGTACATTTTGTAAATTCTATATTTTTAGTGTGTATATCTCAGAGTTTGGCTTTCTATAAATCCTTGTATATATCTAGTGTATATCCTTTCAATTTTGGGTCAAACTCGCCATGCTCTTGTCTGTTTTTTCTAAAATTTTATGAGCTTGCCCATACAGTGGAATACCACGTAGTTGGAACTCAACTCTCAACTGGTTTCGACCATGGAAGTTTCTCTCTTTGTCATCGCATCAATCTTTAATGGCGCATTTATATCCCATGCATGCATTTAAGATCTGCCAAGTGGCCTTCATGTCACACGCGTTCAGATAGTTGGCACCACCATCACCATAACTCCCATTTATTGCATGGCCATGTGACACCCACATAAGCCTGATAACTCACTTTCTAGTCACGTCTTCCAACGGTTAGTTTTCCAGACTCTGGGTCCTACGTCCTCACCCCACCCATATCTTACTTCAGTCAAGTATGCTAAAACCCTCGGGCCTGGATTATGGTTGAATTCCTAAGTTGACATTATATGCATATCTTTCCAGATTTTGACCTAAACTAACTTTTTAGGTAAAGTGCGCAATGCAGTGGTAAGTTCTCTGGAATCCAGAGTAGCATTTTTATCCTATAAGGATTCTGACGGTCACCTTACCTTGTAGGTTTTCAAATATCACACTTTCACTATGTCAGAGGCTTCTGCATCTTCACCACTCAGGAGCCTAGAGCTCCCTTCCATGGCAGTAACCAAGGTAGCCGTCAAGTCTAGGATTGAGAGGGCCTTGGAAAAATTTCCCCTCAGCATGAAATATTTGAATGACAATGTTGTTACGGGATCAAAGTTCGAGTCCCAAGTTCAATTGATCACCAACACCAGCGTCGGAATGTGGTCAGAAATGCAGGCCCTACTTAAAATGATTTTCATTCAACGGTAATCTGGGGACTAATTGGCCATCAATGTTGGAGAATCTGGGATTCTAAAGGTCGCTTGCTTCCCATGTTTTGTGCAAGCCTTGAAACTCATCCTCACCCTCGTGGCACACTACAACTCCTCTATCCGGGCCATCATGCTTGTCACTCCAATCCTGACCAGATACCCTACACCCATAGTTTCCCTAGACGCTACAACTTTTCAAGAAGGTCTAGGGATTCCCCAGTTTGACGAAGTAGCTGTCTTCACCCGATCTGATGCCATGGCACAATTTTAGTAGCTAGAGGTTATGGCCTAGCAATATCTGAATAACAAATGGCTAAAGACCCCAAAGAAAGATTCAAAAAGAATGAATTTGGAGATCCCTAGATCTAAATTCAAGGAAAGCATCCAAATGGGGATCATAGCATTACATAGGATTTTTGGGCAACCCCATGCCCGAGAGTTCTCAGGGTGGATGTACTACTTCCTACTCAGCATCTCCATCGGCGAGTAATATTTTGATTGGGCCGCCATCATTTCTAACCATGTGGACTTGCAATTTCTTCAGGTGGCTTGGACCTTAAAGTTTTATATGACATCCTATGTTCTCTGGGCCTTAGCACAACAATGCCCCATCACAAACAGGTTGCTCACATCAGGTGAAATTGGAGTTGGTCCGGGGAAAAAGGCTCCTTGGGATTATTTCCCACAAATCCAATGGGAGGCTACTTTCCTCAGCTTGTGTTGGGTTAACGATGCCTTCATCTATTACAATCTTCTCATGCCTACCCGAGATGTCAGGTACCATCTCTCTAAGGAGGCCATGGATTTGGTCAGAAGTTATGGCCATTGTTATATTCAGTTCTAGCAACATACTTACATTTAGGTAATCGGCTTCTCTGGGAAACCCTATTTGTTGCCCAAACATTGTGGGAACAAAATAATCCTTTTAGAATATTTTCGATAGATGTTGGAGCTACACACCTTGTATACTGTAAAGAAGGTGGTAAATGTTCCATTCCCAATCACTTGTGGGAATTACACATGTAGTCTGGCTGCAGCTAAAGAGGCAGACAATGAACTTAAAAGCTTGGGCCTAACAAAATTCTATCTAGCATGGAAGAACTTTGATCCGCTAGGAAATATTGCAACGACACTCCCCTGGGCATCAGATCCCTACAGATTCCACGTGAAGGACTTCTGGGAAGATTGCCAAGATGATTTTAAAGTTTGGAGATGGCACTTCGTCTGAATGACAATGGGGATGGTGCAGAGACTGAAGCTTCAGAAATTCCTGGATGACTTCTCGGACACCGAGTCCATAGTAGACCCCTAGTACAAACAGAAGGGAATAGACAAGATGTCTCTCCCTCCAATAAATTGGAACACTCAAGATGGGCCAACCATTGAAGATATCACCTGCGATGTGGTCGATCATAGCCATGAGTATTTCAAGAGGGCATGCCTGGGGAGTACGTGCTGAGTTGGCCCGGCAGTGCTGAGATTGACCCCTGGGGCTGAAACCTCTTCGTAGGGAGAGGATAAAGGGAAAAAAATAATGGGGACCCCATCACAAACCCCATCTACAGCCCCCATAAAAGAACAGATGCAACAAATGTTGGCGGTCTCCCAATAGATGAAAGAGAAACTAATCACAAGTTTGGCCACCTCGGTCCTCATGACTAGGCCCATTCGTCCTCCCTCTTCCCCTTCACTAGCCGCATTAATGGTCTGAGCAATAGGAACCAGAGCGGAAGAGGAGCAGGCAATTCTAATGGATGCAAGGCCTCCTTTGGTAACTAGGAGAAAGAAATGGAAAACTACCTCTCAACCAAGGGTGGAGCCAAAGCTCAAGATGCCAAGCATCCCAGAAGTACAAATTGTTTGTTCCAACTCCCCAGAGCTAGAGAAAGAACTAAATTACACCCCAGAGAATCCCCCGCCCCATGATGAGTTTGATGATGTGTTTAGAACCGATGAATTTGGAAACTTGTAGGGGGACATCATACAGTCAGCGGAAGAAATTGCCACACAAGATGAACTCCCAGAGCAAGAACCTGCGCAAGAACAAGAAGCCTGGGAAGAAGAAGAAAAGGGGCAAGAATAGGTGAAGATTTTTGAAGCCCCAAAAATATAGGTTGAAGAGGCCTTAGAAGGATGGCAGACCTAGGATGAACAGATGGCATCGGTTGGGGAAACTAGACCCATAGTAACAACTATGACCTCAACTATCATGTTCCAGATGCCACCCACCAAAGGTACCATTCGGGGAGGTAATTACAGGGGCCCAAAGTCTAAATTTTGGCCCACTACCTCCACCACCCCTAGAGGATGCACCAGTCAAAGAAATCATCCCAGCAATAGAGGCTAATAAAGAGCAGCAACAGGATGAAGAAGAGAACCCCGGGGCAACAAATGATGATCCTAATATTGCTAAGGATGCAAACATCAGGGCAAAAGACACATATACATCCAGAGTAAATATTGTTGGTGAGTCCACAGATGCAAAAAAAGAGTCAGAAGGGACTCAGAACATCAAAGGGGCGCTACCAAACATTGGGGAGAAATCACAAGAGCTGATTTTGGCTGCAAAGCCACCCCTACTGCCATAGTGGTTGGTGGAATCTCTTAAGAGGAATTCCCTGGAAACACCCAAGGCCCACCTCTCTTTGGAAAAGATGATGGCACAGGCACAGAACCCACCAAAGGCTAAGAAAGCCCAAACAGTCCATACTCTTCAGACTGGGCCAAGCAGAGATACAGTCATGGTGGTCACGACACCTTCCCCAGATGTGGATGAAGCAACAGCTAAGGCTGGAGATTATAATGTCACAGAGGTGTCACTTGGGAAGAGAGGAAAACAGTGTGAGTTAGACCTATTAAAAGAAGCAGTAGAGGCTCGCTATGAGAAAGAGGCACAAAAATTTAGGACAGAGAAGGAGAAAAATGTAAATCTTATGGGAATGCTAATGGAGCTGGCCCAGCCTATTAGTGTCAATCCCTTAGGTGCCCCCACATCTGATGCACTGCTTCCTCAGGGTGACATAGATGCATTATGGGCAATGAAAAGAAAGGCCTAGGCAGTTGATGAATGGGTTAGCTTGCAAGTGGGAAATGTCCAGCATATTCAAGAAACTGGTAGGGACCCTGCGTGATAAGTCCAATGCAGTCCAATATTCTTTCAATTTGCACAATTCCTTTTTTTTTAAGGTCTCTTAAGCTGATCCGTTTAGCACTGACACATGCACTCTGGAGGAGTATGTTTTTGGGAATTTTGACAAATTAATGGAATCAAGATACCAATCCATGGAGGGGATAGACGGAGAAAAGATGACACAAATAACTCGCATGGTGCTCAGAGGTCATGACACAAAAAAAATGGCTGAAGAATTTAAGGCGAATGTTCTGGACCTGGGTGAGTAGATTGAGGTGGCCAAGTACTGTAGGGTCAGCCTTAAGGACATAGATGAAGATAGGATCTCTCATCTCCTCTAGAATTTCAATGACAGAAAACAATAATAAAATCCTCCAGAGTTTGGAGATGATCAATTAGGAGATGTAATTTCTGTATTCATTTATTCTTTGGGGCACATGCTCCCGAATCCCAGAGTCTCAGATCTAGTGTTATTCATTTTTGTATTCTTTAAAGTGACCCGTGTCTTGGTTCCCAAGGTCAATTGGTCACTTTCAAAATAGTAATAAAAGGTGTCAAAAAATAGGTAACCGCAACAAGGTGTGTCGGCACAACAAGAGGTTCTGACAGATGGTCTTCCCAAGGTGCTGCTTCAACATTACACCTGGTGCATCGGAGACAAGGCACTGCTTTCATATTTATGAGGCATGTAGCCTCGATCCCCGGGGGATCAGATTTCTTCTTTCTCCTCCTAGCTCTCTTCTCGAGGCCAATTCTTCCACTCCTCTTCTTGTCTTATTCCTCTGACATGTTAGACCTTTTTTGTCTCGAGGTATTTTGTAGTGTGGTGCAAGTAGTACCAGACACTAGAAAATAGTATTATATTGTAAAGTGTAAAATAAGTTAGGTTAAGTTTTAGGTCAAATGATGTGTATAAATAATAAGTCTGGCCTCATTCCAAGGGTACGAAAAATTGATGATTTTGCAGTCCATAGCCAATAGCAATCTGGTTTTTCTTAGTTCTTAGTTGTAAAGCTCAATGCTCCTAAGTTTTTAAGTGTTCTCAGTAGATAGATGCTCCCTTGGAGCCACCATTATAATACACACCAGTGCTTGCTGGAGGAGATGTTATCCCAAGTTGTGTTCTAATTCTTTGTTACCTTTTGAACAAATTAAGTGAATCCAAGAGCATGTGCGCATTTCCATTTTGCCTTAGTCTCTTAGTCGCGTAAAGGTAAAGGAATATTCCCATGTTGTTCAGCGACTATGAGACTACTTCAGTCGCATTGTCTCAGTAAGAAATGGAATATTCTCTAAGGCTTTTGAAACTTAGCACTGGCCATTGATTTTCAATCAAATCCTATGGTAGTCGCTAGGTCCCTTGAATTAACCATGATCAAGAAAAGTGTTCAGAGACTTCGAGACTAGTGTAAATTCATAACTATAGACATAACTCCACTTTGAGCTAAGTAAGGGTAAAATCCTTTTGGTCGCATAGTCTCATGAAGTAATTAGGGTTAAAGGAAAGTTTTTGAGATCATGCAACCACTCTGTCGTGAAGTCTATCAGTAATCCAAGTGTGCACTGAAAAATCAAAGACAGAATGAAACATGGCAGAAGTGGGCCCAGGTATTATGTGCTTGTCGCTAAGTCTCTAAAGGTAACCTGTAGTTAAGAAAATGAAAAGAGATCACACGACTTCATGTATTTTGTAACTGTAGATGTAATCTGGGTCAAAGCTGAGTAAGGTGAAAGTCCTTTTTGGTTGCGTAGTCTCATAAGATAACCATGGTTATATAAAAGGTATGGAGATTGCGAGACTCTTCACTTGCAAAGTCTCGATAGGAGAATCATGGTCAGAAGTAGGGTTTGAGTTAAGACCAAGGTGATTTATAGTTTTGTGATCGTTGATTTGTGACAAATCAACATGTGGAAGAGGTGGACCCAGGCATTAGTGTCCAGTTGCGTAATCTCCTTAAGAAAAGGAATATGCTCAAAGGCTTATGAGACTTAACGCAAACCATAGATTTGTTTGTATCTGGATTTTGATCGTGTGCTTATCATTCAGTCTCGAAGTAAACTAAGTGGTAAAGGATTGTTTATGCCACTTTGAGACTTAGTAAATTTTGCAACTCATGATAACTCAAGGTTTAGGTCTAGTTAATATCTAGCACTTGTCACTAAGTCTCAATGAGAAACTATGATTAAGCAGAATGAAAGGAGATAACGAGACTATGCAGTTGCTAAGTCTCGATAAGGAACCAAGGTAAAAGGTGAGTTAGGTAAAGGTCATGTGGTTTCATAGTCTCAAAGGAAACTTAGGGTTAATAAAATGTTTTAGCAACTCAGTGATATGAGAGATTTGGTGGACCAGGGTTAAAGGCAGGTCAAGGCTAATTTTTGGGGTAAAGTCAAAGTCTAAAAGGTAATGATCAAGCAGTTCCTATTTGATGCAATGGTCTGCATAATGGCTTGATTACAAAATGCTCAAAATGTATTATTTAAGGCATTATGTCAGGCTTCCACGTGTCTATGTGGCAAACCTAAGTTAAAGACAAGTCAACAGAGACAGGATAAAGGTAAAGGCACTGAAACAGAGATCGACAGTTGTGTTTAAATGGAAAGATAAAGTATTTTTCTAGGTCATTGATATGAGTACCCACGCCACCTATAACTATTGCATATTCAAATATTTAAAATTAAAAAGATCTGATTTTAGAGCCCATGGTGGTGGCGTGCTTTATAAAGATATAGATAGAGAGATGGGTCGAACCAACTTCTCAAACTGCTTTTATGGTGATGAGGAAGATATCCAAGGATATATCTGATCAAGCAAGATATTTGTCAGCTGCATTAATGATGAAAATTGACAGTATTAGGGTTTATACATTATTTATGTAGATCTATTATAACCCTAATTATAGGAATCAAATTGACTCCTAATCATGCGTGCTAGGGGAGCATGTATAGAAGTTAGTTTTAAAGCTTTTTAACTTAAGAGGTTCAAGCTGGTGTAAAATTATCTGTGGCATTTTTCCTGCCCTCTGGTTTTCACTTTGTTGGATTTTTTCATTGAACTTCAGATTCTGTATGAGTTATCTATGGAATCTTCTCTTCCCTCTAGCTCTCCTTTATCTGTATTTCTCTTACTGAAATATATATAGTTGTTTATGCTAGATAAATCTTAGAGTTCCCGAGCCTTCCTTTCTTTCAGCATCTTTGTGTACTACTATGTGTGATTTGATTTAGGTTACCTTGTGGATTTTGTCCATCCCTGGCTACTTTGTCTCACTCCTATTCCTATTTGCTGAAGTGAATGTATATTTGCAGGTCATAGTCTGTGTTTAAATTTTCTTGGGAATGTTATTGCCTATGAAATTTTTTCTTTCCTCTAATATCCTCTTTCCATTCCAAACCTCTCTGTGAAATACTTATGCAATTCTATTCAGAAATATTGTGTTCTATTAGATCTAAGAAATTTCATGCTAGTTTGGTTACTGTGTTATGTTTCAAGTTACCTTCGGTGTATCACCTAGTAGGATAATTTTCTTTCAAGTTATTTCTCTTTCAAGAACTCCTTCTACCCCCTTTTCCTTCAAGTTTACTTTCCATGTTTAAGAGAAGATTAGGTGATTATCCAAGAGGAACCGGCCTACAATCCAGAGGCTTCACTTCAAGTTAGCATAGGTCCCATAACCTTGAAGTGATTCCCATGTTATACTAGATTATCAAGACCAAGAGAGCTTGAATAGGGTGCAAATCTCATGTATAAAAACAATACTCTTGGAGTTCTAACAAGAATAAATTTAAGAGAAAAGACATGCTTAATATCTGAATTTGAATCAAGAAAAGTAAAAGATGAATAAGAAAGTGAAGATTGGATGAAAGAAATGAAGCAAGAGATAGATCAAATTCAAAATAATAATACAAGGACTTTGGTACCAAGACCAAAAGATAAGAATGTAATTGGTACTTAGTGTATTTTAAGAAATAAGTTGAATGAGCATGGTAATGTAATCAGAAATAAAGAAAGATTAGTTTGCAAGGGGTATGCACAAGAAGAAGGAATAGACCATGGTGAAACTTTTGCACCTATTTCTAGATTAGAAGGAGTTAGAATTCTAATAGCATATGTGGCTTATAAGGGATTCAAAGTTTATCAAATGGATTTTAAATTTGAATTTCTCAATGGTATTTTTGAAGAGGAAGTATATATGAAACAAGCTAAAGGATTTTCTAAGAATACTAACTGAGACATGGTATGAAAATTTCACAAAGTACTATATGGCTTGAAATAAGCACTTTAAGCATGGTATGAAAGATTGCATTCATATCTAATCAAAATAGGATTTCAAAGAACAAGTGACAACAAAAATGTGTATCTGAAATGTAATAGTACTAACAAAGTTATAATTACTGAGATATTTTTTGATGACATTATTTTTGGAGGCAATGACACATTGTACAGATCTTTGGCTAAGGAGATGAGAAAGGAGTTTGAAATTTCTATGATTGGAGATATTAAATTCTTTATTGGACTTGAAATTCAACAGGTAAAGAGTGGGATCTATATTACACAATAAAATTATATCAAGAAGATCCTAAATACCTTTGGTATGGATGACTCAAGACTAGTTGGAATACCGATGGTCACTAGCTGCAAGTTATCTAAAGAGGATGAGTCAAAAGAAGTCAAAGAGACACTCTACCAATCCATGATTGGTATGTTGCAATATATAGTGCACAACATACCTGATATTTCACATGCACTAGGTATTGTTGCAAGGTTTTCTTCCGATCCAAAGGAAACACATATGTCTGCACTTAAGATAATTTTTAAATATATGAAAGGAATTGAAGATTTCAGCCTAATATACAAGAAATGAGGATACTTTGACTTGAAAGTCTACACTGATGCTGATTGGGATGAAAATATTGATGACAAAAAGAGTAGAAACGAAGGAGCTTTATGTTGATTAACTAATGGAGATAATGAGGACCGAGTGAAAATATGTATACATGTTTGTAGAAATGATTAGATCAATTATTATTTTGTCATTGATTTCAAGTAATTGATTTACTAATTTTTATTAGGTTACCATATCATACGAAGGAGAAGTTAAATGGGTGACAAATACAGATCAGAAAATGATGAATTAATGTTGATATAGTTGTTTGCTACTATAAATTTGATGTTATCAAGTCAGTACACTTGATTGATTAAGTTGTAAATTGCAAAGAGTTAAGTTATGACTGAAAAGAGTTACTCTACCAAGCTAGATCAAGTCAGTCAATATAGAGTTGTGTTGATCAATTTTCAGTTACCGAGCATCGAGCAGTGAATGAAGTTACTTACCAAGTTTCAAAGAAATTTACCGAGTACAGGATATTGATTGTAAATGATGATAAGATTGAATTAAATACAAGGCTATGATGATCTGGATGGAGATAAGAATTAAAGGAAGTTTTTTGGAAGATCCACGAGTGAGAAAATTCAATGAGAAGATCTAAGGCAAAGATCAAGTGGTTAAACCTAATTATGTGAGTTCCGAGAAAATTTTGAGTAACGATGTAAAAGTGAAATGGTTTACCGAGTTAAGATTTATGAAGAACATGATTGAACGACTGAGTGCAAATGATGGAAAACCTAAGAAAGGGGATTAAGAGGCAAAAGAATGTGTATATAAATGATGATAAATTAACAGAGATTATGATGCTAGCGAATTTAATTCAGAAGCAGAAGAAGCTGAAGAATAGAGTTACCGAGCATAACAGAGAAGAAGAAGGATTAGATCTATAGTATGAAATAGAGAAAAATGGAATATATGATGTCAGTATTCATGCGAGAATAAAGGATCTAACACAAGAAAAATGTAGTTTCTATATTTACAGATCAAAGTTTAACTATTACTTAATAGCATTTGTAACAGAGAAAATCTCTTAACTGGGTGGATTTAACAGTCCTATTTGTAAATTATAGACATAGGTGACATTCCAAAAGAGTGTTTAAAGTCCTTGAGAAAGGCCACTCCTAAAAGAATGAAGATCTTAACTAATCTGATGGAAATCCCTTAACAGGGTCACATTTAGCAAATGTCTTTGTAATCTTTAATAGGATAAGTTCTTAACTAAGCATACTTCAGAATGGTACATTTTTATTATGGGTCACAATTACCATAGAGGTTTTTCCCAAATTGGGTTTCCTCATTAAATCTAGTTTCAACTGAGTTAAATTTGTGTTTACTAAGTTTGAATGATTGATTTTCATATTATGAGATGTATGGTTGTTTAAGTTATTAAGCTATTTGGTGAATTGGTTATTACTGTATTCAGTCCTACCGAGTGAATCAGTGAGTTGAGTTTTAATTGTTTAAGCTTTATTTAGTCTAATTCACCCCCCCCCCCCCCCNCTAATTCCCCCCCCCCCCCCCCCTCAGTGGGACCAATAATTGGTATCAGAGCATTGGTTCTTTAAAGTGTTAAGTTTAAAAGAACTTGAGTCAAGATCTAAAGATGTGTAAGAGGGAAGCACCAAAGTTGAATAGGGAACATTTCTCTACATGGAAAAGTAGAATGGAATTATATGTGTCTGGTATAGGAGAATATGGACTTCATTTTCTTTATAATGAATATGTTGCACCGATTCATGCACCTTTGAAAATCAATGAGAAAAGAAAGAAGCACGAACACACACAATTTATGATTGAGATAGCTTCTACACTTAGCGATCAAGAATATGATGAACTTGATGGATGTACTACTTTGAAACAAATGTGGATAAACTTATTTTTACCTTTGGTGGAGATCAGCATGTTCAGAAACAAAAATCAAAAAGTCTTAGAGGTAGATTTTATTTGATGAGAATGAAAGATGGAGAAAACATAATATAGTACAACACTAGACTTAAGGAGATTGTAAATTCTATTAGAGGAGCTAGTGGATCCATAATAGAGGAAGATGTTACAAGAAAATTGTTGAGAACCCTACTGCTAAGTTATTCTATTTGAGTATTTTTTATACAAGAGTTGAGATCCATTCCTCAGATGAATGTTTCTCTTGATGGTACTATTGTTAAGCTGGCTACATTTAAGATTAACGATTTTGATAATAGTTTACTTCCTACATCTAAGATTTAGTCTGTATTTAAGTCATCTTTTAAGATAGGAATCTCTAAGGATTCTATACCTAGCAATGGATATTTGAGTAGTGCTAGTGAGATACTTATAGTTGTCAGAGTGGTTTGGAAGAATTATATGCTGCAGATGAAGAGAATGAGAGAGAGTTGAATCTGTGTTGGCTAGAAAGATACAAAGAGGCAAAGGCAAATACCGAGGTAAGTTACCCTTGAAATGTTTTAACTGTAACAAGATTGGTTATTTTGCATCTAACTGTCCTGAGAAAGATAATGAGGAGAAGAAGGATAACAAACATAAGGACAAAAGAGAAAATAGATACAAGAGATTCAGAGACTATAAAAACAAAGGTAAGAAATCTTGTCATATTACTAATGAAGATCTAAGTGATGATGATTCAGATGATAGTGATGGAAAAGAAGTTGTTTATGTTTCAATTAAAGACAATGTTGATGAAGAGGAACTAAAATCCCTAATATCACAAGTAAGTAAGAATGAAACATGGGTTATAGATAGTGGTTGTTCCCACCACATGACTAGTGACACACTTAAGCTTATTTCCTTGGAAAATTATGATGGGGGATATGTTAGATTTGGTAATGATGCTCCATACCCTATGAAAGGAAAAAGTTCAACAATACTATTGAATAAAACAAGATGTGATGATGCTTATTGGATTGAAGGATTAAAGTATAATTTGTTGAGTGTTTCAAAGGTAAATAAAATAGGTCACCGACTAGAATTTCAGCATGGAAGAGTGAAATTTTTTGATAAGAAGGAAAATATGATTGCTACTGGAGAACAATCTAAAGGTAATTTATTTTATCTTGATACTTCTATGAAGAATTGCATGTATGATAAAGTTGAGGATGTCTGGCTATGGCACAAAAGGCTTTGTCATGTTAATTTTGACAACTTGATCAAAATGAGTAAAAATAATAGAGTAAGAGGATTACTGAGATTAGAGAAACCTGAGACTGGTATGTGTAGAGAATGTCAAATGGGTAAGATGAATAAATCAAGTTTTTCAAGAAAAACTTATGTTACATGAGGAATTTTGGATTTAGCTCATACTGATTTATGTGGACCCATGAGAACTCAAAGTTACTATGGAGACAAATATTTTATTCTATTTGTGGATGACTACTCTAGAATGATGTCTATAATGTTTTTAAAAGAGAAATATGATGCATTTCAAATGCTTAAGTGGTATAAGGCCTGAGTTGAGAAAGAAACTAGAAGACAACTGAAATTTCTGAGATCTGATAGAGGAGGTGAGTTTACATCTGATGAGTTTACATTTTTTTGTAATGAATATGGAATTAAGAGATAAATTTTAGCACCGAGGACACCACAAAAAAATGGTATTGCTGAGAGAAGAAACAGATCTATTGTTGATTGTGCTAGGGCACTGATGATTGAGAAAGGTATTTCATAAAAATCTTGGGGAGAAGAAGTCAACACAACTATTTACACACTGAACCAAGTACAAATGAAATAAGGTACCAACAGAACACCTTATGAAATCTAGTATGATCACAAACCTAATGTTAGTTACTTCAAAGTTTTTGGAAGCAAATGTTATATATTGAAATATTCTAGAGAAGGAAATTTTAATTCAAAAGGGGATGAAGAAATATTCTTAGGATATTCTACAAGGAGTAAAGCCTATAAGTGTTTGAATAAAGCTACTAAAAAATGGTGGAAACTACAAATGTGAGAATTGATGAGTTTGCAAAAAAGAATGATGAAGAAAGAAAAAAGCAACCTAAAAACTATGATAAGTTTTAATATGTACAACCTAATATTCCTATTACCTTACTGAGAGCACCTACCAAGGAGGAAGCTGAACAAATTTCTCTACAACCGAATGATAAGGATGAAGAACAAATACCTACTGAGCCTGTTTTAGAGAAATATGTGACAAGGAACCACTCCCTGAGAAATATTATTGGAAATAAAGATGTTGGAGTGTTGACTAGAAGAAAGGTAAAAGACAATACATGTTTGATATCTTCATTTGAACCAAAGAAAGTTAAAGATGCACTAAATGATGAAGATTTCATGAAAGCAATGAAAGAAGAGTTTGATCATATAGAGAACAATAGTACATGGACTTTAGTACCTAGGCCAAAGGATAAAAATGTTATTGGTACTGAATGGATTTTCAGAAATAAGCTGAATATGAATGGTGAAGTTATCACAGATAAAGCTAGATTGGTTTGCAAAGGTTATGCACAAGAAGAAGGCATATAATATGGTGATACTTTTGCACCTATTTCTAGATTGGAAGGAGTTAGAATACTTCTAGCTTATGTGGCTTACAAAGGATTCAAATTTTATCAAATGGATGTCGAGTCTACATTTCTGAATGGGATACTGGAAGAAGAAGTTTACACTGAACAACCTGAAGGATTCATTAAGAGCACAAATAAGAACAAGGTATGTAAGTTACATAAATCTCTTTATGGTTTAAAGAAAGCACCCCGAGCATGGTATGAGAGGTTGCACTCTTATTTAATCAAAATAGGATTTCAAAGAATAAGTGATAACAATAATGTTTACTTCAAGTGTGACAGTGACAACAAGGTTTTGATTGCTGAAATTGTGTTGATGATATTATTTTTGAAGGAAATAACACCTTATGTAAGGCATTTTTTGATGAAATGAGAAAAGAGTTTTAAATGTCTATGATTGGAGAGATTAAGTTCTTTCTAGGACTACAGATACAATATTTTGCAGAAGGGATATATATTACACAAACTAAGTATATCAAAGAGATCCTCAAAACTTTTGGTATGGAAGATTCCAAGCCCTTTGGAACACTGATGGTCACAAGATGTAAATTATCTAAAGAAGATGAGACACAAGAGCTGGATAATACTCTTTACTGATCCATGATTGGTAAATTGGAGTATGTTGTTCACATCAGACCTGATATAGCACATGTTGTTGGGATTGTTGCAAGATTTTCTTCTAATCGGAAGGGAACACATATGTCTGCAATCAAGAGAATATTTAGATATCTCAAAGGAGCTCAAGATTTTGGGTTATTGTACAAGAAAGGAGGTACTTTTGATCTACAATACTAAACTAATGTAGATAGGGCTGGAAATGTTGATGATAGAAAAAGTACTAGTGTAGGTGCATTCTTTCTAGGTGAAAGATTGGTCACGTGGCTAAGAAAAAAGGAGAGTTGCATTTCATAGTATACTAACGAGGTATAATATGTTGTTTCTACCATGAATTGTGTGAATATTGTTTGGATCAAACAACTACATGAAGGTATGCAAGAGATTATTTCAAATCCTATAACAATTTTCTGTGATAACACAAGTTCTATCAATATATCAAAGAGCCCGGTTATGCATTCAAAGACCAAGCACATTTCTATTAGGTATCACTACTTGAGAGAACAAATTCAAGAGAAGACTATGGTATTGGAATAGGTGAATTCAAAGGAACAATTGACTAATATCTTTACAAAGACACTACCGAAGGATACTTTTGAGTATATCAGATGTAAATTAGGGGTTCTTCCCCTATTCAATATTCACTAAGAAGCATGAGCCATGCTGCATCAACTCTATAATTTATTATAATATCTATTCTTGGTTTGATGTTACTGTGACACACTTTAGGTGATTCCTAAAGTTGTGAATAATTTTTTGTATGTAATGAGTATTTGTACATGTAAGGTATAATCCACTGTTGAAACAAGTTTTTAGGAGTATGAATTTTTGGCATTGTTATCAAAAGAGAGTATCAAATTGATGAAATTTATCCATATGGGACATATTGATGAAAGAGGGAGAGAATGAATTATTACTATTTACTCATGAAGGAGAATCAAAATGTATGATACATTATCAGAAGATTTATCCAAGAGGGAGAACAGTGAACAGTTTGCAGATCAGAAACAAAATATCAACTCAGAGGGAGTAATGATAGAGATTGACAGTATTAAAATTTTCCGTCATCAATTTCTATAGTACTACTATAGTATTTCCATCAATGCCAAAGAGGGAGATTATTGATTAACTGATGGAGATGATGAAGAACGAGTGATAATGAGTATACATGTATTTGGAAATGATTAGATCAGTTATTATTTTGTCATTGATGTCAAGCAATTGATTTACTAATTTTTATTGAGTTACCATATCGTATGAAGGAGAAGTTAAATGGGTGACAAATAAAGATTAGACAATGATGAATTAATGTTGATATAGTTGTTTTCTATTATATATTTGATTTTATCAAGTTGATACACTTGATTGATTAAGTCATAAATTGCAAAGAGTTAAGTTATGACTGAAAAAACTTACAAAGAGTTAAGTTATGACTGAAAAAACTTACTCTATCGAGCTAGACCGAGTCAGTCGGTATAGAGTTGTGTTGATCATTTTTTAGTTACTGAGCACCGAGTAGTAAACGAATTTAGTTACTAAGTTGCAAATAAAATTACTCAGTACAAGATATTGATTGTAAATTATGATAAGATCAAATTTAATACAAGGATATGATGATCTGGATGGAGATAAGAATTAAAGGAAGTTTGTTGGAAGATCTACGAGTGATAAAATTCAATGAGAAGATCTAAGGCAAAGATCAAGGGGTTAAACCTGATTATGTGAGTTTCGTTGAAAGTTCAAGTTACGAGGTAAAAGTAAAATAGTTTACCGAGTTGAGATTTATGAAGAAGATGATTGAAAACAAGTGAGTGCAAATTATGGAAAACCTAAGCAAGGAGATTAAGAGGCAAAAGTATGTCTATATAAATGATGAGAAATTAATAGAGATTATGATGCTGGCGAATTGAATTAAGAAGTTGAAGAAGCTAAAGAATAGAGTTACTGAGAAGAATATAGAAGAAGAAAGAGCATAATATATAGTATGAAACAGAGACAAATGGAATATGTGATGCTAGTATTCATGTGAGCATAAAGGATTCGACACAAGAAAAGGGTATTTTCTATATTTATAGATCAAAGCTTTACTATTTCTTATTAGCATTTGTAACCAAGAAAATCTCTTAACCAAGTGGATTTAACAATCCTATTTGTGAATCCTAGATGTAGGTGATATTCCAAAAGAGTGTTTAAAGTCCTCTAGCAAGGCCACTCCTAACAAGGTGAAGATCTTAACCGATCTGAGGGAAATCCCTTAATAGGGTCATATTTAGCAAATATGGTTGTAATCTTTAACAGGATAAGTTCTTAACTGATCGTACTTCAGAAATGTCATAATTCCCACAGAGGTTTTTCCCAAATTGGGGTTCCTCATTAAATCTAGTGTCAAGTGAATTAAATCTGTGTTTACTAATTTTGAATGATTAAATTGTATATTATGAGATGTATGGTTATTTAAGTTATTAATTTATTTGGAAAATCAATTATTATTGTATTCAATGCTACCGAGTGAATCAATGAGTTGAGTTTTAGGTGTTTAAGTTTGAATTAGTCTGATTCACCCCCCTCTCAGTGGGACCAACACTTTCTTTCTAGGAGAAAGAGTAGTTACATGGCTAGGTAAGAAAAAAAGTTGTATATCACAATATACTTCTGAGGTTGAGTATGTTGTTGCAACTATGAATTGTGAAAATATTGTGTGGATCAAACAACTACTAAAAGGTAAGTGAGAGGAGATAACCAATCTAGTGATAATCTATTGTGACAACACAAGGCTATAAACATATCAAATAATTTTGTAATGCACTCAAAGACCAAGAACATATCTATCAAGTATCATTACTTGGAGAGAAAGTACAAGAAAAATATGTAATGTTGGAATATGTGAATTCAAAAGAACAGCTAGCTCACATATTCACCAAGCCACTACCAAAGGATTCTTTTGATTATCTTACAGTTAAATTAGGGGTCCTACCCCTATCCAACATTAATTAATGAAAGAGGCATGTTGAATCAATTCTAGGACACATTAGAATATCTAAATTTTGAATTGATTCTAGTGAACACACTTTAGGTGATGCCTGAAGTTGTGAAAGGATTTATGTATGCAAAGATAAATTAGTAAGTGCAAGGTACGATTCACTACCTGAAAAAGACTTTTGGAGTGTGGATCTTTGGCATTTTTGTCAAAGAGGGAGAAGTTAGTAAATGATGATTACATAATGAAGAAAGAAGTAAGTGATGAATACATAAGTGAAGGAGACTATATATAAGAGGGTGAATGTGATTGAAGGAATAGAGGAAGAACGATCTAAGAGGGAGAAAAGAAAATACAGAGATATCAAAGTATACCATCATTAATTGATAGTGTTGTCATCAATTCTAAAGAGGGAGATTGTAACCAACTGATAGTAATGATTATGAAGACCAAATTTAGTAGAATAAAAGTAGAATGATTAGGTCAGTTGTTATTTTGTCATTGTTATCAAGCAATTGAATTTTGGTTTATATTAAGTTTCCATATCATTTGGAGAGGAAATTAATTGGGAAGATAATAAAGATTAGACAATGATAAGGTAAAATTGGTAAAATTGTTTTTACTTAACATTTGATGTTGTTAAGTTGGTAAAGCAAAAAGGTTAAGTTGGTAAAGGGCTCAAGCCTAGTTACTGAGAAGTGAGAAGTCTCTTAGTAATGAGATGTGTTAGTCAGTCAAGCAAAGAAAAGATATTCGCTGAGCAAATTTTTCAACCGAGAAAGGTTAGTTACCAAGCAAGTTTGGTAACCGAGCGAAGTCAGACCCCAAGTGAAGATAGTCTCTAAGTTATCGAGCATGGAATAGAGTTTGAACAGAGAATTAATTCAAGGATCTGAACACATTTAATGTGAAGGCAAGAAGATCAAGAAGATGCTAAGGAAAAAGATGAAGTTTGTTACAAGATCTACGGTCATGAAAAATCAAGTTTAAAATCTGAGATTAAGATTAAGTGGAAAGAGGAAAGTTGTGAGTTCCAAGAAAAGTGAAAGTCTTGAGGAAAAGGTTAACCATTTAACTGAGTTGCAGATACATTGAATCATTTCATAAGACATGATTAAATGGCTAAGCGCAATTGAAGGAATACCTAATCAATGAGATTAAGAGGCAAAATAGAGGCCTATATATTGATTAGTCTATATGTTTATATAGAGATGCTGGAAAATTGAAGATTTGAAGTGCTACTAAGAAGAGTAGAGAAAGAGGTAGAGATCCAGTACAGAGAAGAGAATAATGAGTTGTTGATGCTAGTAGTTTCAGAGAGCACAAAAGGGATCAGATTAAGCAAAAGATAGTTGTAGAATCATAATCAAATTAGTACACTATTTATTACTAATCTTTTTAAAATAAAATATCTTAACTAAATGGACCTAATAAGTCTTTTTTAAATCCTTGGTAAAGGTAAAATTCTAGGATGAATTTTTAAGCTCTCTGGCCAGGCCACTCCTAATAGGGTGTAGATCTTAACAGATCTAAGGTAAATCCCCTAACATGGTCACATCTTACAAATGTGCATCGTAATCTTTAACCGGATTAGATCTTAACCAAGCATACTTCAAAAGAGTATTTATTTTTATGGGTGACAATTCCCACGGAGGTTTTTCCCAAATTGGGTTTCCTCATTAAATCTGGTGTTACATGTGATTCTTGATAGCTATGAATGTTATTTTCTTATGTTATATGTTGTTTATCGAGTTTGTGAAGTGTTTACAAGTTTCATTTGTTGTTGTTATTTGAGTCACCAAGTTGAATCAGAGGTTTAGTTTTAAAGTGTTAAGTTTCAATATTCTCTAATTCACCCTCCCCCCACTCTCTCAGCAAACCATCATTTGGTAGGGAAAACTAAAAAAATGTTACTTAATTATAATCTGATTAATATCTCTTGAATTATTTTTCATCCTCCATTGTGCATCTTACTTTGGTGCTAATACAATATGTAGTACACATGGAATCAGACTTTCTTTGATCAACCATCTCTGAAAAAAAAATCTTGCACTTTCCTATTGAGTTCTTCATTCTCTATTGGTGTCATCCTATATGCCATTTTTTGGGCAAACTAGCTCCTAGTATCAAATCCATGCAATGAATAATACTTCTTACCGGTGGTAATCCATCAGGTATATTATTAGATATGATGTCAGCATACTCATCAACAATATATAAATTTCCTTAGGATGTTATTCAACCAAAAAATTCTTCTTAGACTCCTTAGGCACTAAAGAAAAATACACATTATTATACTTCATGCCCTCCAAAATCTTCTTTCCATCTACCAAACAGATTCTTGCACTTGTACATACTTCACTCTTAATAGGTTCCTCTAAAGGTAATTTTTTTAGTTTTATCCCATTAGAAACAATAGTATAAACATTCCTTCTACCATCATGTATGGCTTGTCTATCATACTATCATGGTTAATCCAAAAAAACATGACGCACATCCATAGGCATAATATCACACAAAAATTCATCACAATACTTCTCAGTCTTGAATTTAACTAGGCATTTTTCACTTACCAATACTTTATGTTCATCTTAAATCTAAGAGATCTGATAGGGTTTAGGACGCTTCATCCTCCGCAACTTAAGTTTTTCAATTAGCTCATCTGAAGCAAGATTATCAGAACCACCACTTTCTATGACAATATTACACACCTTATTTTGCACCTTAAATCTTGTTCTAAATAAATTCTTCCTCTATATCGACTCCTTCTCTTGTTCTCCATGATATAGGATCATCCTAGTCATCAAGTTTGCACCTTCACCTTCTTGATTGGTGTTCACTGAATTGGTGGACTCTTCATCATACAATGTTGTTCTCCTACTAATTTTTCTCTCTTGTCAGAGTTACCTTGTTTGCATTCAAAGGCTCTATGCCCTACTTCACCACATTTGAAATAAGTGACATTGAACTTCCTTCTTTTACCACTTTCTTTCCCTTCATTTTGATAAGAACTCCTATCATTCCTCCTATAGAAATCAATGTCCTTAACTTCAGGTTCATGTTTACTATGATCTACAGTAGATCTACCTCTACCTCTTTGAAATCTTCCACCTTTGCCTTTCTTTTTTTTTCTCATGCCTTCTATTCAACTTCTCTTCATCCTTCAAGGCCCACTTGTAAACCTCTTCCACAATCCTAATCTGCATAGACTGACTTCATCTTTTATGGACATCCTCAAACCATTAAGGTAGTGAGAAAATTATTTTGATTCATCATCTACATGACCATATCTAATTTTCAACTTGTAGAACTCCTAAATATAACCCTTAATAAGTAAATATCTCTACGTCAAGTTCTAAAAATTTCTAAACAAAATTACTTGATAGTCTTCAGCCAAAAACTTATCTTTTAATTTGGTCAGCATCTTATCCCATGATTTGATCTTATCGTTACCTCTTCTTTGTCAGTCTATCTGCAAATTTTCCCACCATAGGGATGCATGTCCTTTCAACTTGGTACAAGCATACTTCACCATCGTTTCTTCATTAGTCCCTTCGAGCTCAAAATACTTATCCATCTTTGTGATCTAATCTATCAACTCATCAACATCTAGGTTACCATAATAATCAGGTGGGTTGAAATGAGGTCTTTGATTAACATTATTTAATTCCCTAATGAATATTTCATCTCCTTGATTCAACTCAGGTTGTGATTCTTGGTTATCACCTTCTACTGCTTCATTCTGATTTTGGTCATCTCATTCTTCTTCAATTACATCTTCTATATGTTGTCTTCTCCTCTAGGTTATCTCTACCACTTCCAATATTAGAGATATTTTCCTCAATAAATCCAAAACAACTGAATCTCCATGTTGTTCTCTACCTCTATCATTTCTCCTAGCTATCTTTATAATCCACAGTTGTCGTAGGTCAGGTCTATTCAACTACCACCCCACAAGAAAACCCTAAGGATTAAAAACCTTTCTCTGACACCACTTGATGCAACCAAGGATGGAGAAACAATTAAAGATTAGTCTAATCCTTAAAACCAACACAAAACAACAAGAATAAAAAGACAACAATGAGAAAATGAGAGACCAACCTTCAATTATGATCAGTGAATCAATTATGATAGATCTAAAACATGCACTCTCACATGCCAAATATATGTGCCTATTTAGATCAGAAATATCTTACAAACCCTAGCCAAGCTATGCTAGATAATCTTATGAAAACTCTCTTATCCCATAGGAACAAATCCATAAGCTTAAATAGAAATTAAAATCATCATTAGACCTAGTAAAGATACCATTTTCCAAGAATAAGAAAATGTGTTACAACAATTAGATCAAGATCCAATATAAAAGGATCAAAATCCAATCAAAATAATAAGAGATACGATCATACAAATAATTAATCCCCAAACATAACACTAGGCTGACATGATCATGCTCAAAAAAACAAACTGGATGATCGGGAAAAGATCAGAAACCCAACCTATGATCGGTAACTTGAAGAAAAATATAGTCTTGTAAAGAAACTACAATAACTCTCATACAATGAATCCAAATGAGGTGTGAACATAGAAAATGATCCAACACAAAGCCACGAACACATAGCCAAGACTGCAACCACAAAGAACAAGTACAGATCTATCACCAATAGAAACACCCAACTAAAAGCCAACAGACTAGCAACTGAAAGAAAATGTTTTTGGTTGACGCAAGATTGCTTAGATCCCAAGATGCTCCTGCATCAAAATTAAGTCCCAAAAGGGAAATATTAGGAGCTATGGATATCACATCAAGGAAGTGTGGCATATAGCATCTCTTTCATGTGAATGGGCTTTGAATTACTATTCCAAATATATTGAATTAAAATTCTAACTTTATATTTATGATATAAGAAAGTAGCATAAAAAATTAAAATGTAATTTAGTGCATGGTAATTATACTTTTATATCTTAAATTTTACCCTTACTTTGTTGTGGATGTGAAACTATATCAATCATACATGCCAAAAAAGATATTCCAAATATATTGAATTATAATTCTAGTTTTATATTTATGATATAAAAAAGTAGTACAAAAATTAAAATGTAATTTAGTGCATGGTAATTACACTTTATATCTTAAATTTTACCCTTATTTTGGTATGGATGTTAAACTATATCAATCATGCATGCCAAAAATTATATAAAATTAAATTAAATATCAACTACAACCAAGAAATAAGTTATGGATGATGCCTTATGATTTATTATGTAACTATAACGAAACACCATCTACACCTGCATTCACAATATTGTTAGTGAAATTAAATATAAAATGATTCCTTTTATTAAGAGTGTGAGAAGAGATGTTCCAAGTTATTCAATCTATATAAATTATAATAACTTTTGGTGTAACAAAAAATAAAAATAATGTTAAAATAATAGAATAAATGTAAAAGGGGAGGGGAGAGATTGGTATACTTGTTGTCACAAGGATTTTCACCCAAGAGATAAGTTTGAAAACTCAACAATCTCGTGCAACATGGGAACATATTTGAAAAAGATGAAATTGAACAAACATGATAATTCTATTACTTTCTTGGATTCTATTACAATAAATTTGGATGAAGAAGATACTCTTGATGATGATGTTTTTGATGTTCCTAATGAAACTAACAATGATATTCATGCTAGTGATTCTGATGATATGTTTGAGCTTATTGATGTTAATCATGATTTACTAGCTATATTTTCACAACAATTATCTCTTAATCCTAGTGATGAGAAAAGTGACCCATCTTCACGACATGGTCCTTGTTCGAAACTGGCTATTGTTTCATCTATCATGTTTTATGTTTCTCCTCTTCTGTGTTTCCCACCTACCCTAAATAATACAGACTGATATGGGGGGTAGACGATATGCTTGACTAGCTCTTATTGTGTGGTGGATTTTTTTTTTTTTCTTATTATGATGTGCCCCCTCATGATGTGCTTCTTGTTATACGTTTTATTTAGATTTCTGTAAACAACCCTTGTTGCTCCATTGGCGCAAGGTGATAAAGGAATCAAAATGTCATAAATATTCTTCAATTTGTATCTCACTTATTCTATATATTGTTACTATTGACATAACTAATGCATGATATGTTGAGTATGGTATAGAATATGTGTAATGTAGATCTTATTATAGGTTGATCAGTTATGATGTTGTCATTGATTAAATCGATCAGATTTCCACAATCCATAAGAATTTTTCAGTTTGAATTTCTGGATTTTTGATTGTGTGTAATTTTTAAATGTTTCGGATCACACTCCATGATCCATCATCAGGATAAGAGCAAAGAGCATGAAGGAATGAAAAAAGTTGTCATTGATGTCAACTTAGTGTTTGCTAGTTAACAGTGTACCTATTATGATGAAGTATGTTCAAGAGGTTGGATCCTAAGTTGTGGTAAGAGTTGGAATGTGTAATCAGAATGGAAGACTAAGTGATGTCTCTTGATCCTTTATCTATGACTGCACAATTTTATCATATGTATGGTGTGATTTATGATCAATTTAAGGTTGACAAGTCAACATGAAGAACAAGATGAATACAAGGAGGAATGATTTGATGATTGTGTCAAATAGGTTTGGAGTCAGGCATTGTGGTTTATGATATGTTATCCTGACTATGTTATGGGTTTTTTGTTGCAACCACATCATGATTAAGTGATTGGAAGATCGAGTTTCAATAGATAGAAGATCGTTCAAAAAAAGTAAAATAAGTTCTTAGAACAATCATTCAAATCCTCAACTAGTGATAATTTATCATTTTGTGGTAAGTGGTTATGTGTTCTAGCAATCGTAGTGACGTTATAGATCGACATGGATTGATGAGTTGGCATTTCTATGCTTGTTATGATTGAATTTATTGAATTTGTGCAAGAACATTAGAAAGTGTTTTGTGGTTTGACTATTCTTTGTCAAGTCAAATGTGTGATGAATCTAAAGGCCGACCTAGACTTAAAATTGTAATTGAAAATTAGTAATATGTTTTAGGGATTAAGGATTAAGAAGGAATGTTTGTAATGATGTATTACATCATGTTTTAGGCGGAAACCACCTAATGATATTGAAATGTATATATATGTAAAATGATGCATTATGGGAAGTGTGTAGAAGAGACAGCTTGTGAATTCAGTTGTACAATTGTAGGGTTGGATAGTCTGAATGTGAAGAAAAGATTGAGCTTGAATTGGATCTATACTAGTAGAGGAGTGTTATTTTCTCATATCACTTTCACTTGTTGATTCCTAATAGTTTCTATAAGAAAAACCCTTAACTGGGTAGACCCTAACAGGTCTGATTTGTAAATCTTTTAACTAGGTGAATTTTTAATTAGGGTTTGAAATCCCTTAACAGGGTTACTCCTGACCGGGTAAAGATCCTAACAGGTCTAGAGGTAAATCCCTTGAATGGGTGGTTCCTACCAGGGTCTTTCTCTTAACCATGCCTTTGTAAGCTCCTAACAGGGGTAAACTCTTAACTGAGTGTACTTCAAAAGAGTGCAAAATCATTTGTGGGTGTCATCCCCACACATGGTTTTTCATAGTTGGGTTTCCATGAGAAAAATATTGGTCTTATTATGTTGCATGGTTGTGTTTTGTCTATCTTCATTGGTTTTTTTATTCATGCAATAGATGTTAATTGATGAAAGTTGTTGAATGGTTGATGAAAAATTTGTATTATTAGATTACGGATTCACCCCCTCTCATTAATCTTGGATCTTATAATACTAATAGTTACATGTTATGTCATGCATGTTCCATCACTCATAAATGTTCCTTTGTGTTGTCTAATTAGGGATGATACAAAATGGTAGCTACCTATTATTTTTTATCATCGTGATGCCGACCCAAAAAGACTCTTTTTCGTAACTCTTAAATGGCATTCTTCCCATTGTGATTTGTTGTTCTACTACCTTTGGGCAATGCTGATATTTCATTTTGATATAATATACACATATTATCATATGATCATATTGACCCCAGAGTTAGTAGATCCCTTTCATGCTCTCTTTTGTCATGTGTTCATTTCCCTTGATTTTTTCTTTCTTGGGGGCATCTCATAGTGGAAACATTTCTTGTGGGTGCATGTACGACTCATTAAAGTCATTTATCCCATTAAGGCATTTTCAATCGCTTTAATGTGGGGGCATACACTTCGCTCTTTGTTTCACATTTTACACACATGTACACAATGATTCAATGCAATCTCTCTTGTAGATGAGCAAGGAGACAATTCTTTCAAGTTGTATTTATTGCTTTCATTCAATCCCTTAATGAAGATAAGGATTTCTCCCCTTTCTTTGATCCCTAAGGATACAATTCTTTCCTTATGCCTTATCGCTTTCTTAATCCCTAAGGAGATAATTCTTTGCTTAGGCTTAATCATTATTTTTTCAGATCCCTTAATGGAGACAATGCTTTCCTTAAGGATTGATCATTTTTTATTGATTGACTATAATAATACAACTTGCTAAACCTTCAATGCCATATTTTTTGATTCTTTCCTTTGTGTAATCCATAGTAAAAAATTCCCTTAATTATCTAGTGATCTTTTTTTTTTCCTCTCCTTTTTCTTTCTCTTTCTTTTGAGTGATGCCTCTCTTCTCTTAGTTTCAGATTTGATGAATACTTGAGTCACTTGGGGGCTTCATGGTTCTTTGTCAACTTGACCTTGATAGGATCATTATTATGCATTGATCTACTTTACTGTGAGCATGAGTGTGTCTCAAAATCCTACTAAAGTGGGGCCTAAATGGGTAAGTGACCAAGATGGTGAACAAAAAGTGGGGTATAAGTGGCCACTTGTTTTCTAAAATCAGGAAAACTTGAACTTCACAGAGAGATTTGAGGGTCATGCACTCATAACTAGGAGTTGTGAACAGAATAATAATTGTAGTACTCTAAATTTAGTTTCTAAACTACGAAATTTCTTTTAAAATAGATAAGATTAAGAGGATTAAAAATCTCACACACGAAAATTTGTTCCTGAGTGTTTCCTAAAAATATAACATAGTTGTTTCCGTGCTGTTCACAAAATATATAGTTAGATTTAGTATTTTTCAAAACCCTTTAATAGGATGATAGGCAAGAGTGAGATCTAGAAGTTGTGTAATTTTTTTTGTAATTTTTTGTTTAGTATTTTTTGTTTATGATTTTTCAAGTGACTGCATCCTCTAAATCTAGTACTTGTTCATGCGTTGGGCATAACTTACATCAAAATAGTCAAAAATTCAAAAATTTTATTTTAAAAGTGTATAGAATATATTGTAGAATAATAATATGTAATGTGTTTTTAATTTGGTCAAGTAGATCAAAATTTATTAAAAAAATGGTAGACATATGTCTATGAGGACTGTCAAGACACTGGTAAAGAAAATTAATGTTTAGTATATTAATGCAGTCCAAAAATATAAAACTTTGTAAGGTCAAAAAGATGAGAAGTGTGAGATGATGGTGGTAATTTTAGAGATACCCACTTGATCATTTGTAAATATCATGAAAAATAAGTTGAGAAATCATGTTGAAAGATGAAAAAATGTGTAAAGGGACAAAAATGGAGGGAAAATGTGCTTGCAAGTCTTAGGGTCATTTTCCAACCCTCTTACCAAGCCAAAACCCGCATGTTTTTTGATGTGAAAAACAACCCGCTCAAGTTTTGATAAGTAAAAAGTACCATGCATAGTTTTACATAACCCATATGGGTTATGTAGAACTAAAACCATAATTTTGAGTTTTCCATAACTCGTACGGGTTTTGAAGACATCAAAATGTATGCTTGTAAACTTACAATTTACTACACATATGTATAGAAATACATATATAATATGTGTTTATATATGTATTTATGCATATATATATATATATATATATATATATATATATATATATATATATTTATTTATTTATTTATTTATTTATTTATTTATATGCATATATATTTGTATCTCTCTCTCTCTCTCATCAAATTAATAAAATAAAACATAAATCAATTAAAAAATCCTACTTCAATTAAAATGCAATAAAAAATATTCAAAACACTGAAATCTTACCTATTCGACGTGGTGCCATTGTTGCAAATTGATCAAAAATCTAAATGGAAGAAAAATACACTCAGTTTATGATGAAATTTACCTTCTCCACACTATTGATCCTCCATTTTTTTATTATAAATGTCCCAACGGCATGGGTTTTGGGGAATATAATGTTCCTCAAAACTGTACGCTTTTTGAGGAACATTTTGTTCCTCAAAACTTGTTCATTTTGCTCTTTTTATTAGTTTTTGCTATGCTTAGTAAAACCAAGCCTAACATGTTTTTGAATTTTCAGAACACGCACAGGTTGTGAGAAATTTGGTTTTTTTTGTATGTGGCCACTTTTCTATTCACCATCTTGGTGTACTTACCCAAATGTATAGTCCTAAATGTTAGCACCCATAATTGGATTCTTTAGGACCTATTAGGCCCCATTTTGGTGATTTCAAGGTCTGAATGCCTATTATGCTTGATCCCTATGACTTGTCTATGTATGATGAAAACCTACCTATGTGGAACAAGTGCACACATATAAATGTTAGTTATAAATCTCTAATCTACACATATTCATGAAAGCTTGAAACTAAATAATAGCTTCTAACATAACTGTTGATGAGCCAAACAAGTGCACCCAAGACTTGTTGATTTTCTCTTAGAGAGGAATGTGGGTGTTCTCTCAAAACACAAAATACAAATCCCACTATTTCTTGCTTGCTTGAGATGATTGATCTATAATGTAAAACTAATGGATTGATGAAGAACTCAAGAACAAGTATGAAGAAATTTTCTCAAGCTTTCACCATTCATGCAAATGGAGATTAAAACTATTAGAATAAGAATAAATGAAAGATATAACTAAGATTCATTCACCATTAACCTAGCATGTGATTTCTAGATTCAACAATGAACTAAGCATGAAAATCATGAAAATAAACTATGAAAACCTAGAGCAATACTAACATGATAACAATGCATAAAATGAGAGATGGTTTACTCTTAGAAAGGCTCCTATTTATAGGATTTTAGATGACTTGGGTGAAGTGGATCTAATGTGGCATTCACATAGGTGCCACATGAAGGACACATAAGTCATGCAAGAGTCCAAGGTTTCTTACACGTGTGAGCAACCTAAGATGTGATGGGTCAATGTGTAGATCAAGTACACATGTAAGAGATCTTGTCATAAATGTCATACCCTTGGTCCAATGAGGCATTTTTGGCAATTATAAGAAGGCTTCATCAAGATTGTAAGGAATCTTGTTTAGGATTTTTTTAAAATCATTGAAAAGGTGAATTTTAAAAATTTGCTCACATGTGTGAGAAAATAATTAGGACTAATGGGTGTAGGAATCCAAAAATTAGCTTGATTAAACTTAGTTAGTTAGTGGATAGGTCTATTTGTTGAGAGTGATGTGGGGAGGGTAGGATGTAGGTTTAGATTAAGGATTATTCTAAATTAAATTTAGACTAATTATAGCTTAGTAGAATATTAGAATGTGGAGGGAATAAATAAATTAGAAATTTATTTAAAAGGGGAATTTAATGGAGCAAAGGTATTAAATAAAATTTAATACACTTAAGGAGGAGGTATTTAAATTAAATTTAAATACTATAGAAGATGACTCAAATTTAATTAAATAGGTAGAATAATATAACAAATATAATTAATTAAATAACTATAATGTTAAGGGCCTACTTTAGGCATCTACATTTTGCCCCTCTTTGATGTGGCATCAAGGATGCCATTTCTCAAAGAAAAAGAAAGATAAAGTGCCCTAGAGAGAATAGAAGGTCCTAAAGCAACGATGGACGAGTGTGCCCCTTGAGAAAATAATGCAAAAAAAATATTCTTTGGGGAATTTTTTCAAAAAAGAGGAAGAAGGGAGGGAGAATAAAAATGGACACTTACATGACTAATAGGATGACCAAGAAGAAATGAGACAAAAATTGGGGTCTAGGATGGAGAACGAGTCACAATGGGCCTATAAACAATCCATGGGGGCCTTAGAAGGAGTCACTTTCACCCATAAAGAGAAAAAGGACAAAGAAAAAGAGAGTGATGGCTGATCTGTAGGACCATATGTAGCTAGGAGAGCATGTCTAGACACACTAGTGGGCAGCCAACATGGGACCACCAATGAGTACCCTAACCAAGCCCAGTCATGATTTGCAAATTTCATAATTATGACTAGTTTAGACACATTTAATAGGGGAAAAGTTGGCCAGGGAAGAGATGGTGATCGGTGGATCATCATGTGCATAGACAATGATCCACCAATCATCATCCGTAGAGAGGAGAATTTGACGATCATCGTTTCTGAAGACAAAAAAATTTTGATTTCCATCTACGAAGGCAAAAAATTGAAGATTGTCATCTACAAGAATGAGGGTTAGGCGGATGTAGACAACTATATATTTATAGTAGTCTACATGGATGAAAATCAACTAGGTTGATAGAGGGAAGAAATCAGAGGCACCAAACATGGATCAACGTCTCCCTCGATCGACGTATGCATCGATCATTGTCTATGTAGGTCAATCGAGGTATGCACCGATTGACCAAAAAAATGCAGGGGAAGGGGTTTGGGAGTGAAACTTTATGGACGGGGGGTGTTAGGATGCCTTAGACTAGGCTAAGCTATGTAACAAGGACTGACATGTGTTTTTGTGAATGCAGGAGGTAGGATCAGTATTTAGATCAAGAGAGAGTTGGCCAGAGACCATAGGACTACCTGATGAGTTGACCCCAACAGAGTGGGGTCAGGTTTCACTATGTGGGCTATATCATGTTCATCTATGGACACAGCTGAAAAAACATAATTCACTCATGACCACACTAATATAGAGGTGGAATAGCCCCATTTCCATTTTTCATTTCCCAAATGGTGAGGCTACGATATCCCTATTCGATGTCTGGAGGATATACTACATACCCATTAGGGGGTTGATCCCAGATGACGTGTAGGAGGGCTAGATCCATATTTAGAGGAAAATTTTGGGTGAGCATATGATCAGATACCCACAGTGAGACAATGGTTACCATGGAGGGCGATAATTGTAGCATGATCGTGGGTGTGACGAGTGGCCTTATACTTAGTAGGACTTATTGGTGGATGGCTGATGCCTAACCATGCAGGGCATGGATTTCCTTTGGGGTGGGCATGAGTACTTAGTGTCATGTTAGAGGATGAAGGGGAGAGGTATTACTAGGTATACACTATCCTTGGGAATTTATGTTATGATTTAGATATGTGTGCCTATTAGAGAGGTGGGTCATTAGGAGTAGGGGTGACATTTTTATTAGTTTGGGCATGGGAGCATATTGTTATGGTATGCCCCATCAGGCCTCATGAGACTTGGAAGGCATATGAGACATATGCCTATAGGTATTGAATGTTAGTTTAATATGAGTCAAAATATTATGTTGGCCATTGGTGGAGGACATTAGATGAGAAGAAGGGGTTTGACTGTAGTCCATATGTAGGGTGTGAGGCATGGGGGCACCAGGTCCAACAACAATAGGACTACATAGAGGATAGATGGGAGATTTATTTTACCTTGGGTTTTCTTAGACAAATTTTTAGCTCATAGGGTGGACAATATATATATGATTGCATGATACATGTCATCATAGGTTTTGAAATAGTTTGGCCGAATATAGGATGTAGTTCCTGATTGATTCCCACATCCATTAGTGACTCAGAAGGTGTGCAACTTATAGGGGATTGGGGTATATTTGTAGGGGATATAGAATCATGTCTATGGATGGAAGAACTTCCATGGTATCAAGGACAATATCTAGCTCAAGATGCAGGAGTGACTCCTGCATATGCCTAGTGGTGGGTCATACACAAGCCTATCATATTAACCATCTCAAAGATTATCCAATAAGATGACCACCCGACAAGAGGAAAGGATGGGGTAGGGGGTTAGAGGGGATGACAGATATGATGGGGGAGACAATGGAGGGGATGGAGGAGTAGTTAGGGGAGTAGGATGTTGTAGGGAATAGTCGAGGGTGGCAACGGAGAGACAACAAGGGTAGGTACATGTACCCATAGGTAGAGTCCCTCCAACAATTATAGGATAGGTACAGGGACCACCACTGGAATAGGTACATGGACCACCTCCTAGATAGGTGAACGGATAGGTATAGGGAACAACTCTTTGATATGTTGCACATGAGGTTCATGATATAGTGGTCATAGAGCGAGATAGCCTATAAATAGAGGTTAGCAGATTACAGGGGTTACTAGCGACTGCCCACGCATTCGAGGGTAGTTTACAGGTAGAGATGACTAGGGTACAAGGTGTATTGACAAGGGAGTGAGAGAGATTCCCTATCTATACACATTGTACCATATCCAACTCTTCTTGTAAACTACCCTCTAATTCTTGGACAGTCGCTAGTAACCCCTGTAATCTACCAACCACTATCTACAGGATATCTCACTCTGTGACCACTTTATCATGAACCTCTTGTGCAACATATCTAGGAGGTGGTCACTGTACCTATCCTTTCACCTATCCAGGAGGTGGTCCTTTTACCTATCCCTATACTTGTGGCAGCAATGGTCCATGTACCTATCCCAAAATTGCCAAAGGGACTCTACCTATGGGTACCTATACCTACCCCATCGTCTCTCCGCTTCCACCATTAGTTTTTCCTTGGGTCCCCCTACTCCCCTACCTCCTCCTCCATCCCTCCTTTGTCTACCCTATCAACTACATCATCCCCTCAGACCCCTGCCCCATCCTCTCCTCCCAATGGCTACTTGTCTACCTGGATAATCCATGGGATAGTCAATTGGATGTCTTATGTATGACCCACCACTAAGTATATGCAGGAGTCACTCCTGCATCTTGAACTAGATAATATCCATGCTACCATGGAAATTACACCATCCCTAACCATGATTCTCTAACCCCCTAAAAATATACCCCATTCCCCCATAAGTTTCCCACCTCCCGAGTCACTAATGGATGTGGGAATGAATTAGAAACTGCATCCTATATCTGGTCAAATTGTCTCTGATGAACTATAACTGATTAAATGTTTGAAGATGATAAGTTGATAATTACCGAGATGCAAAAGTTAGTGAAAGACATTAAATTTGTTAATGTATTGTATTTTTACTAATGTCAACTTGATATAATCTGATTGGTCATATACATATTGTCATAAACTTGAAGAGACCAAAGAGATCAATTTTATGTTATCGGTAAAACATAAAAAAATTGTATACACCGAGTGATAGTGCACACTGATGGATGGTCAACCTTGAGCAGTTCACAGTGTATACCGAGCAAGTGGTTACCAAGAAAGAGCTATATATAGCATAACTAAATTTTTTACCAAGGACAACTAGAGTCAATGACCGAGCTAACTAAATTTGATCATCGATCAGAACTGAAGTTAGAGAACGACAAAACACTTAGCTGTCAAGATTTATATTTAGAGTTAACTGATTGATTGCTTTATTATTAATGATCAATTGAACTAAATCAAAAAGGGAGATTTAAAGAAAGTTTTATTCACAACTATCATGGAGAGATTTGCAGAATAAAACTAAAGGAGAGCTTTACGAATTAAGGCAAGCATGGCGAGCTTTACGAATCAAGAAGTGATATATGACAAAAACAAGAAGATTGAGAAGCTAATCATGTCTATATAAAGAGACAAGGATTTCATTACAAAGAGAGGAATGCTAAGTATAATTTTGGTCAAGATAGAAGTCTTCATGTAGATCTGATCATACAGGCCTAAGAACAAAGCCAAGAAATTCTACAGACACTGAGCAACAACGAACATAGAATTCACCGAGCAGAATAGAAGAAAGAAGGGGAGAAAAGGAAGTGAAGAGAACATTGATTAGAGAGGTATTATTGGACTAATAATAGATCTGAATATCTACAAGTTAAATTTGTATTATGAACAGATCATTTATTGTTTAAGTTTAATCATTGATTCAGAAAATCTCTTAACCGAGTGGGGTTCAACCATCCTTATTGTATTGAGATACTCAAGAGTATCAAAAGGTTTTCTTGTTGACAACATAGTGAATGCGAGGTCAAAAGATAAAATGTTATTTTTTAATCCTCTAACAAGGTCGCACTTAACAGTGTGTTTGTAACCTTTAACAGGGTTGGCTCTTCACTGAGCTCACTTCAAAAGAGTGAAAATTTTGCGTTATCGGTCCCAAGTGGTTTTTCCCTTAACAAGGTTTCTACGTTAAAATCTATGTGTCAAATGTGTATTTACTTCATTGCATTGATATTATTTTCTACGCATTAGTTATATTGGATTGGTCGGTAAACACTAATTTTAATTGCTGCTACTCGGTAAAGCTTAGAAAAGATAAACAATATATCTTACCAAGCAATTTATATTTGTTAGAATTAATTAAGGCATACATCTTGATGGACTGAAAGATAGCTAAGGATATTATATTTAAGATATAAGTTTTGGTTGGCATTTTGGAATTATTTTTAAGGCCATTGATTCACCTCCCCCCCACCCCCCCCTCATTTATTCTAACAGTCTCAACAACCATGATGGCATGTATCATGCAATCATATATGTTGTCCTCCCTATGAGCTAGCAATTTTTCTGAGTGAACCTGAGGTAAATGAAATCCTCCCATCCATCCTTTGTGTATTCTTGTTGTTGTTGGACCTGGTGCCCCATGTCTCGCACCCTACATATGGAGTCCAACTAAACCCATGCATCTCATCTAATGTCCTCTTCCAATGGCCAATAAAATATGTCGACTCATATCAAATTGGTGTATTGTACTTATAAGCATTTGACTCGTATGCCTACCGAGTCTCATGAACCCTGATGGGGCATACCACAACGATGTGATCCCATGCCCAAACTAATAAAAATGTCACCCCCACTCCTAATGTCATGTCTCTCTGATAGGCACACATATGTAAATCATAATACAACTGCCCAAGGATAGTGTATCCCCAATAGTAACACTCCCCCTCATCCTCTAACATGGAACTAAGTACTCATGCCCACCCCAAAGGAAATTCATTCCCTACATGGTCAGACATAAGCTATCCACCAATAAGTCTTGATAAGTATAATTCCACCTGTCACAATCGCGGTCGCGCTGCCATCGCCGCTCTCCATGGTAACTGTGCGTGTGATTTTGGGTACCTTCAGCTGCAAACACACAATTCAATAGATCCTTACATGGTTAGTTTAAACAAAATGTGATAAACAAGAGACTAACCTAAATCAATCTATTGCCTTCTAGTAGGTAGGAGTTTGAATCTTTCTCTCAGGTCATCGCAAGAAATAGTGACTACACTAGATCCTAAACGAAGGATTTAAAGAAAGCTAAAATGATTAATCCACATGCTATGCAAATACAGATTGATTCCAAAGCTAATTAGATTGATTTTATAACACCAAATTGAAATTTTTTTGTTCTTTTTAAAGCACCAAATTGAAATGTACTCTATATTATGAAGTTTGCATGAATGAAAGTAAACGAATAACAATTAATCAAAAAGCTATGAAATGCTAAATGCTTGAATAACAGAAGAAATGAAAACTGCATAATAGTGATAGCTAAAATTTGGGATCCTTGTGAAGGAAAAGAGTTTCTCTTTTATAGAAAATCTTTGTCGAATCGACAGTTGAGATTAAAAGAAATGAGTGGCTTAGATTTGATTTGAGGAAGCACAATCCATGTTCAAAGAATGTGATTGGTCAAGAGATTCAGTTGACTGAACTGACTGATCAGTTATTTTGGAAACTTCCAAAATAAGTTTTTAGTTAACAACTTTATTTCCAAAATGAGAAAAGATAAAAATAAGTTAATTGAATAAAACATATTTGTTTCCAATTTAATAATTAGTTAACTAAAACTGATGACATAATATGTATTTTTAAATATTTAATTGATTTTAAATTTACATTTTGTTTTTATTAATTAATTTAATTCCTTTTTGTATTTTATTGGAAATTTAGGAATTTTATTTAATTAATATATTAAAATATTAATTAAATAATTAACTTAAGGTTTATTTGCCAATATATTGTATTTTTAGGAATTAATTAATTAATCAAGTATAATTATTAATTAGGACCTAGGGTTCATGTTAGATTAGCTTGAATTTGATGAATTGCTAGGAATTAAAATAATCAAGATTAGGGTTTCTTTATATGTGATTGAGATCAGGGGTTTAAGGTTTGGATGACCATTTTTAGGTCATTACATTTTCCCCTCTTTGAATTGATGGGCAATCAGCGAATTGATTCAAAGACTTGTTATCGAGAAGACCAAGAACAGTTTGATTTAAAGCGATGAAACCATTCTTTTGAAGAAGACCAAATCTAATCTTGATTGGACAAAGATCGATCAAAAAATATAAATTAGAATTCTCAATTTGATTTGGAGTGATGAAACTGGACATCTGTCAAGAACTCTTGAACCTTTTGATTGGTTTAAATGAATAACCAGTTTAATTTGAAGCGATGAAAATGATTACCGTTAAGAGATTTGATTAGCAAGAAAATTGACTTGATTTGAAGCAATGATGCCAATTTGATCAATGTATATGGTTTCAATAATGACTAGTTTGTATAAGATTGGTCTTGTCTTGTTTCAAGTGTATTCATCATTATATAAGACCATTGATTGGGTTGCCTTTGATTTAAGATGATCTCAACTTGATTTGGTGCAATGAAGCTGAGATGCCCTAAGCGATGAGGTCTTGATTGAGGATGTGATCACTAGAATGCTGATGTTCTGATCCTTCCCCCTCAGGAGAGAAACTAAAATATGACTAGGTTCCCCAGTGATCTGAAGAAATTCAATTGATAACATGATGCAAGAAGAAGCTGATCTAATTAGAAATAGGTCCCAAGTGTCTAGGATAGAATTTGCACTTGGTGGGAGGTCCTATTTTACTATATTTGACAAAAAGTATGATAGGAGGATTGATTAGAAGAAAAGTATGAGATATTTTCATTGGTTCGGAGTCAAGATAGACTGATTGTGCAAGTGGTCAGCTACAGTTGATTGAAAAATTCAAACACAAAAAATGACAAGTAAAATGATTTCAGATTTTGATTTCGATTCTGAAAATAGAATCAGGACAGTCGAATTAGCCAGGCGTGTCATTTTCACATCAATCAATGCAAAATTAACCACTTGGAAAAAGGAATATTGATCAATAAGAACCTCAGATCTTTCACATTGGAGAGAGATATTGATATTATAACAATTTCAACACCATGCAAATGCAAATGCAAGACTAACATGAATGTAACCTAAGGTGTAATCACTAAACCTTTATTGCTGAAAATTTTCATCATCGAGTATTTTTGGAACATCAGAGTTGATACAACCCTTACTTGTGCTACTCCGACCATAAGAATATGAATATGAATTTCATCATATATAAGCAAGTTTATAGTCATTTTCAATCGAAACGATGATCCAGAAGAAATGGTGGTGTTAGATTTGGCTCAAAAGGAGATGTGAGTAAGCCCCATGGTGGGTGCAAGAAATGTGCATGTGATTTTGGGTACCTGCAACTGCAAACACACACTTCAATAGATCCTTACATGGTTAGTTTAAACTAAATGCGATAAACAAGAGACTAGCCTAAATCGATCTATTTCCATCTAGTAGGTAGGAGTTTGAATCTTTCTCTCAGGTCATCGCAAGAAATAAAGACTAAACCATATCCTAAACAAAGGATTTAAGAAAGCTAAAATTATTAATCTACATGCTATGCAAAAGCAGATTGATTCCAAAGCTAATTATATTGATTTTATAACACCAAATTGAAATGTTTTTGTTCTTTTTAAAGCACCAAATTGAAATGTACTCTAGATTATGAATTTTTAATGATTGAAAGTAAACTAACAAAAATTAATCAAAAAGCTATGAAATTCTAAATGCTTGAAGAGCTTAAGAAATGAAAACTGCATAATAACGATAGCTAACATTTGAGATCCTTGTGAAGGAAAAGAGTTTCTCTTTTATAGAAAATCTCTGTCGTATTGACGGTCGAGATTAAAAGAAATGAGTGGCTATGATTTTATTTGAGGAAGCACAATCCATGTGCAAAGAATGTGATTGGTTGAGAGATTTAGTTGAGTGAACTGACTGATCATTTATTTTGGAAACTTCCAAAATAAGTTTTCAGTTAACAGCTTTATTCCCAAAATGAGAAAAGATAAGAATAAGTTAACTGAATAAAACAAATTTGTTTCCAATTTAATAATTAGTTAACTAAAATTGATGACATCATATTCATTTTTAAAAATATAATTGATTTAAAATGCTCATTTTTTTTATTAATTAATTTAATTCCTTTTTGGATTTTATTGACAATTTAGTAATTTTATTTAATTAATATATTAGACTATCAATTAAATAATTAACTTAAGGTTTATTTGCCAATATATTGTATTTTTAGGAATTCATTAATTAATCAAGTATGATGATTAATTAGGACCTAGGGTTCATGTCAGACTAGCTTGAATTTGTTGAATTTCCTATTTGGTTTAGGACTTAGAATAATCAAGATTAGGGTTTCTTTATATGTGATTGAGATTAGGGGTCTAGGGTTTGGATGACCATTTTTAGGTCATTACAGTAACCACTATCTCACAGTGGGTATCTGATCATACGTCCACCCAAAAGTCACCTTTGTATATGGCTCTAGGCCCTCCTACACGTAATCTGAGATCAACCCCCTAATGGGTATGCAATATATCCGTGAGACATTGAAAAGGGTGATTGTAGCATCACCCGTCAGGAAATGAAAACTAGAAGTGGGTCTATTCCACCTCTCTATTAGTGCGGTCATCAATGCATTATGTGCTATCAACCGCGGCCACATATGAACGTGATCTATCCCGCAAAGTGCAACCTACCCCAACTCTGTCAGGGTCAACTCATCAACTAGTCTCATGATCTCCAACCAACTCTCGCTTCATCTAAATATTGATCCTACCTCCTACATTCACAAACGCACATGTCAGTCCTTGTTACATAGCTTATTCCAGCTTGGGGCATCTTAGCACCCCTTGTCCATTATCTTTCACTCCAAATCCCCTTCCCTTGCATTTATTTTGATCAATCAGTGTAGATGTTTATTTACCTACACAGACGATAATCGTTGCATACACCGATAAGACATCGATCCATGATCGACGCCTCTGACTTCTTCCCCCATTCAACCCATTTGACCATCATCCACACAGATGACTATCTATCGATAGTCAATTGTGTCCCCCTAACCCTCATCCCTATAGACAACAATCTTCAATTATCATATGTGGAGACGATGATCGCCAAATTGTCATCTCGACAGAAGACAATCGGTGGATGATGATCCACCGATCGTCATCTCTTCCCAGACCAAATTCCCCCCATTAAATGAATCTAATCTATTCATAAATGCGAAATTTAAAAATCATGACTGGGCTTAGATCTTCAATTGCTTTTCTCCCTCTCCAAGCGAAATTCAACCCTTTTATGGTTTTTTTGTAAAAACTAATGAAAAGGTTTTTGAAAAACTAAGATAAAAGAGTGTAAAAGCTCTTTTTCAGAGAACATAAAAATGACTTAAAGAAGACATTAAAATATAAATTTCCTTTTTAATAAAAATCTCATCTCCAAACTTTAGAGTGTAAATACTCTCATAAATAAATAATATAACCCAAATCCAAATAAAATCCCCACAAAAACTTTTTGGTAACAATGAAATGACTAACCAACAATACTAGCCAACATACAATTACACATTTCTACACTTATGCACTGACCCATGACTTTAACTAACAAAAGGTTGCACCATGACAATGCACCCAACTCAACGTAACACTCACGTAGGTAGTCGAACATTGCTACATGATAACTAATGAGTCAAATCACATATACATCATAAATTCATATCAATCAGTGAAAGCAAATTTAGCGGCATAATCATTCTATGAATGTTACGACACTGCCCTTCTCACAAATAATCAACACATATATAATTCATTAACATTATTAAGTATTGCTAAATGGCATTAATTATCACATAAACACATATTGGCAACCACACATTTAATACCAAGAATACATTAACAAAAATAACACATGAAATAGTACACCAATCACACCCATCACAGGGACACCATTAGTACCAAACCAAAATATCATCTATATATATGTGTATGAATGCATCCATACATCATCACATAACATCATGACACCTACTGACAAATTCATCATGCATATATGATCATCACTGATTCACATGTATAATCAACTACCTACATCAACAATGATACATTATGGACAAAAGAATATATCAATAACCGAGTGCATCACAAAAATACCTAAAGCCAAAAGGACATAAATGAGCAGTCACCAAATAAACATATAAGAGTCTAACTAGGTACAAAAGAATAAACATATACCAACATGCAAACACAAGAGGCACTACCTAATCCAAGGCATTAAAAAGTTGAATTTTTATAAAAAAAATGGTTCATCATCCTCCAATATATTTATATCATTATTCTAGATAGTTATTAATCAATAATAGCTAAATCTTCATACTCAAGTCTTTGACCTTTATTTTAAGGGCTTCAACTTTGTAATATTTCTATTTGGATTCAACTTTGTAGCTTTTGATTCAAACTTATTGACCCATGTTTCATGAGTAGTGGTTTGCAATAACCCATCTATCATGAGAATGAATGGAACACCTAGGACTCATTGCTCCTAGGTGATGCTCATATAGGTGAAGCATTAGGCCTTCTTGGGAGGTCACCCATCCCAAAACAACTCCAACTCAAGCGTTCTTAACCATAGAGTTTCCTCCAAGATTAACCCAACTTAGCTTGCAACCCGATTTGCAAAACCTTTAGCAATCATTGTACCTTATGAACCACTCATTATAGAGCCCCTTTAGCTCATCAATTGATAAGTAGGCTTCAATGTTATTTTGGTATTCTTCTACTACATGTTTTACCAACTTCAAATGTTCAATCCATTCAATCCATGTTCTTATTTTAGTAATGG
>MU224010.1:2569893-2580594 GCA_018584345.1 Thuja plicata
AGTACTTGTACGAAACCCTTATATAAACATAGAATAAGTAGTTGTATCTGTGGAAGACAAAAAGAAACTGAGCAGGTCGGTAAGAAGATAGAGGGGTAAACCCTCAATATTCATTATTGACTAACATGATAAGGAGCACAGATATCCAATTTTAGAGTACATTGACATGTTAAGTACTAGGAGAAAGGTTCATGATTAAGGGAAATTTGTGATGTTCAATGTTTAGTTAACATCATTTATTGGCTTATTTTGTACATCGATCTAATAAATTATTGTTAGAAATATATAGCTTAGTTTTTTTTTTATGGAAGATTTGTTTGTATATTGAATTTGAGCTAAAGTATTAGAGATTTGAATCTTGGCGATAAGAATCTTGCATGACATTGGGCAAAATTGACAATTAAAGAGAATGATTAGCGTAGAGGGATAACACTTGGACTCATGAAGGTAATGTGTATGAAAAAAATATAACTATCACTATGATATGAACTTAAAATTTATTTATCTTGACAATAATAAAAGAAATTTTGAGATTTATAAGAGTCAACTTCAATTACCAAACTTAACAAATTAGCTAGTAAAGTTTGTAGGGCTTGACACTTCGTGCTAGCATGCAAACAGAACTAGCATGTGTGTTTTATAGTTTTCTACTTGGGATAGAATGATCAAGAGGGAGAGAGATGGAAATTTGAGCTAATTACCCAAAAGAAGGAAAACATGAAAGAGCTTTCATAAAATGGGTTGAGATTATGCATCATCCTAATATTTCCACAAGCGGATTACGTTCTTCCTAGTTTTCACAAGATGGTTTGCATTTCCATTTGGCAATGAGCCAATTATTATGTAGTTGGCAGAATGGCAAAGTAGTATTTTGAAAATTGACTTGAGAGGGAAGAATGAGATACTATGGGCTTGGGATCAATACTAATCATTTTAGATGTTATATCTTGATAGAATACAAAGAACTTATGGGTGAGGGATGGAAGCATAAGAATTGGAATTTAAAGCTATCTTGACTATCAAAGTTATTGAGATTGAACTAATTCAAGAAGGGGATAGGGTTTACTAGGAAACTCTCATATATTCTTGCACAACTAGATGCCTTTTTGTGAAAATGTTTTTTTTTTTCTCCTTTAAGTGTGATGAAAACTTGTTCAAAGGAAGCTCATTCACTTGAATCAACCTACTCTATTGAATAGAAGATGTGGAAAACTAAGACCCGTGTCTAATAGAGTGATCATATCAAGTTAATTATCGTGAAATAGTTCACAAAGTTTTCCATATGCATTTTCTGAAGACTAGACTATCTCAATCCAGTCGAGCAGAGACATCGGTCGCTAAGTGGAGGCACCAATCAAAAAAGATGCTTTGAGTGTTAGAAGAGGCGCTGATCAGGGAGCCACAATCCAAACCTAAGTATTTCAACATGATGACTCACCTAATGATCTGAATAGGTCAACTACTCTCAAGATAGGTATAGAGAGTGCTTAAAGGAGTATAATTGAATACAATTTTGATAACAAAAGTACATAAATCATTGTTCAAAATGAGAAAGTTTGAATACAATATCATCACACACTACCACAAGCATGAGCATGAAAACACAAGTGTATTACTAGAAACATCATAGTTTAATGTCATCATATGATTGAGACCGCTCGAATACATGTTCACCAGCCCCCAACGGTGGTTGGTCATCCCACCCAACCATGAGGACCCTTAGGCCCTCCCCACCGTGCTCATGGAGATAACCCCATGGCCACACACACACACACACACACAAATCAACATAATATGAGGTCACAACACATTCAAGGGTGAAAATTATCCACATTCACGTAAGCCCACAAGAGACAACACATGACAAGGGTCCATCACAGAGGTAGAATCTAGAAAAGACAATAAATCATCAAGGATTAAGCCCATAAATAATATTACTAGAAGAAGGCATCACATAAACACTATTTAATCTCTTCCAGGAATGGATTCTCCTCCTAGGAAATCCATCAAGTCTTCTATCCAAGGCATGGGAAACCTGTACCTGAATGTAATTTTTTTATGGCTTTGGAGTTTGTACACAATCTCCATGTCCCTTCCTTCTTTCGAACCAAAACTGCAAGGACAACACAAGGACTTATACTCTTTCTTATGAACCCTTTTTTTATAAATTCTTGTATTTTCCTTGCAATTTATTCATTCTGATCTGGAGTCATCTTGTCGGCTTCTTTGTTGGGTAATGCAAAACTAGGTATAAGGTCTATCTAATGACTGACATCTCTGTTGGTGGAAATGCTTCTAGTATGCTTCTTGCAACCACACCTTTGTATCTGTCTAACAATTATTGTACCTCTTTGGGACCTACACTCCTTTCTTGTACTTTGTTCTCAGAATTTTTCTTGACCACTTCTTTGGGATTCATTACTAGGGAAAAACATGGGGTATCCTTCTCTTTGAGGGTCTTCATGAATTCCTTTTCATCTAGCAACATGACACTAGTCACTATGTGTTTATCCTTACCATCATCAGGGAGTGGGGCCATAGTGTAACTCACACCATCCTTGGTCACTGAATAAAAAATTTTCTTACCATCATGTTGTGCACTCACATCATACTCCCAAGGTTTCCCTAGGAGCAAATGACAAGCATCCATCTCAGTCACATCACACAATATTTTGTCTTTATACTCACCTATTTGGAACTCTACCCAAACTTGTTCATTTATCAGGGCTTGTTGTTCTTTGTTTAACCAAGAGACTTTGTAGGGTATGGATGAGGAACCTTCTTCAACCCAAGCTTATTAACCATCTCTATTGATGCAAGATTATCAGTTGACCCTAAATCCACAATAACTTTGCATACCTTTCCACTTACCTTGCATGTAGTTTTGAATAAGTATTTTCTCTATGGGGGATCCTTTTTATTTGGCACTTTCAAGAGGGTCCTATTGAACATTAGGCACTCCCCTTGCTCTGGATCAGCGGGTCTTGAGGTTGGGTGTACACTCTGATTGTCTTCTTCCTAGGCCAAATGAATTCCTCTTTCTCCCCCTTGTCTGTTTGACCCTATCTTCTCAAGGCATCTAAAAGATTGGTGGCCAACTTGATTGCATGTGAAACATATGCCAGTGAATACATTTGATCCTCTACCCCCAAATCTTCCTCTTCTATTGAACCTTCTTCCTCTAAATCTGCCTTTGTGGCTTGATTATCATTCTTGGTCTTGGTTACCCGACTCTCCTTATGGCCTAGGAGATGCTCCCCTTCCACCAAATCTACCCTTGCCTTTGAAATTTCCTCCTCTACCTCTATTTTGATGGTCTCCCTTTCTCTTCTATTTTTCTTCAATCCTTAGTGTCATTTGAAAGCACTTATGAACTATCTCAGGACTGAAGAGATTGATTTCATCTTGAATATTGTATTTGAGGCCATTCAAATTCCTTTCCAACTTCTTCTTCTCACTTTTAGGTACCCTTTCTTTGAGGGTCATCCTATGAAACTCCTCTATGTATGCACCTACATCTAAATCCCCTTGTCTTATATTTTGTAAATTCTGATGCATCACCACTTCATAATCTTTAGGCACAAATTTCCTCTTTACTTCTACAACCATCCTCTTCCATAAAGAGATGGGATTCTTTCCTTCCTCCACTCTCTCATTTTTCAAGAAATTCCACCAACTAAGGGCAGAGCCCTTCATCCTTGATTTGGCAGTCTTCACCTTTTGATTATCAGGCACATCATCACATTCAAAGAGATTTTCCAATGCTTCTAGCCAATCCATAACTTCCTCAGGATTCATCTTCCCAGTGAACACAGGTAGGTTTTCTTTGCTCTCCTTATTCCCTATCCTCTGAAGGGTTTCAATGAAGGGTCTCAGATATGTAGGCACTCTCTCTCTTGCCTGCAAAGGGGTATCTTCTTCATCCCCATCTTATTCTCCTTCAGAGTCTTCTCCATCCCTTCTATCTACTTTGTCTTTCAATCTCTCTATTTCTGCTTGCATCTTCCTACTTTCTTCCATGTGCTCTCTCATTATCTTGGCAAGTTCCACATTGGTGATCCTTGTAGGGATCTCCTCACTATCTCCACCTTTTGTTCTATCTTCCATTTTTAAAATCCTTTTCCCTAAGGATACTCTTATTACTCTAATACCACCTCGTATAAAGTAGGAAACTAGAAGAATGATACAACCCAACTCACTGGTTCTTCACTCTTTGACTCAACTTCTAAGCCAATCTCCAATTGGGATTTTCAATTCACCTATACCATGGATAGTCATGAAATTAAAACTTCTAGGGAGTGATAAGATTTATTCCTCCTTAGGATGTATTACCTTGACCTTCTAAACAAGTTTGAACCCTTCATTCAAAGTTTGGAGTCATAAAGCACACAACTGTTCTAAAGGATAGTAGCCCTAAAAACTCAATTTTTTTTAGAACAACTCACAATTTATCCACAAAACCCATTAAAATATTTATGTTTTGAGATACCCTTTTTGGGCCTTAGACAAACTCCAAAATATTGGGTCTTGACTTTTCTCTTGCACCCACAAATATTCACTAATGGACACATACCTAATAGGCCTAATTAGGATTGGTTTCCAAATCAAGTCCTTAGAAATGGGTTCACATAACAAAGAAAAAGGCTTGGATGTGTTATTCTATCCCAAAATACACATTTTCCACCATTCAATTGGTTCTATTCACTCCCTGGTATGACTGTCTCATTAATTCTTCTTACTTATAGACTAAACACATAGGCTTGTTTAGCCTAGGTCTTGGTGGGAAAACTACCAAACCGTACTCCCTGATCCTGCCCTTCAGGATTCCTAAATTAAAACTCCCTAACTTTCATTCCACCAAGAGCCATGAAATTCCAACAATGGGATTGCAAGTTAGGGCTCCATCTTCCACTAGACCCTATAAACAAGGGTTTCCTAGACTGGTTCTACCAAATGGATCACAACTTTTGCCAAACCTCACCAAATGGGATCAAACCAATTGTATTATAATAACAATTCACATTACTATGCAAATTTTTCAATCTTTTATCAATTTCAATCACTAGACAATCATACTATACGAAAATCATAGAGATTTTTTGCAAATTCAGAGTTTATTCATTCAAATTCCACCAAAGCTTCGTACATAAATTGAAAAATATTCATGTATGGTCTAAAGGGATGTAAATAGACCTCTCCCAATGAATACAACTATTTTCAAATGGTTGTGGCCGTTGGTTTCCAAATTGCAACTTCTCGAGGAACTTTTTTTAATGTTGCTTGACAATATTTACATATTTTTATGCATTTTGGCAATTTATGTCTTAATGATCCCAAATGAGTTTGTAGGCTCTTGTAATCCTTTCAAAGATGTAATTTATTCCTATATCTACCTCCAACTCACCTAAAAACCTTATTACATCCCTTTATGTACCCCTTAGTCTAATAGGACTCTAGGTTTATAAAACACCTTATAGCCTATTAGCCTTACAAATGGGTCATTGAGTACATCATGGGTGATCCTACTGGATTCAACTCTTTATTCCCTTAACTCATATCTACCAAGAAACTTGGTTACATGAGGGTTCCCTAATCCAATTTCCCTCTCTACCCATTTCCCTATTCCCATTGTTGTTCATTATCTTGGTGTTACTCTTGGTATTCCTCTTGACAAGGATTTCATCTAGTCCTTATGTGATGGCTCGTAGCTCTCTTCTGACCTCTATTTGTGGGAGGCATCCTTCAAGAATATAAAAAGATACATAAATAAATTTATACCCTTAGTTGCATAGTAAGATAAAGCATATAATTCCCCATCATGAAACCCTTGGACAACAAGGCCAAAATATGATAACACAAATAGGTAACAATTTTTTTGGTTTTTAATACACCAATTATGCATAAATTAACATTAAATAACATAGCCAAACAAAGATCCAACCATCAATTACCAACACAAGAAGATGAAGTGGAATGGAAAAATCCAAGGGTCCAAAGAATTCTAACCAAGGATCCATAAACCAAATTAAACAGTAATAACAATAGAGATGCCAAATTCAGACATAAATGCCTATCCAGTAGATGTCGATCCCCAATGTATAGATGCCAATTTCCAGTTAATTACCTGGACTAAGATGTCTCAATCCAGTGAGGTAGAGTAAATGATCAATGAGGTGCAAATTTTGAATAACATAGGTGTTGATTGGGAATATCATGGATGTCGATTGATAGATATACATTTTTTGATGAATGGATTGTCTCGGTTTAGTGGGGCAAATATGTTGGTCACCAGGTCAAGGCATTGATCAATGAAGACACTAGAGTGTGTGTAGAGATTTGGATCGGGAAGCCTCAACCCAAACTTAAGGATTTCAACGTGACCACTTTCCTAATAAACTCGATAGGTCAATTGCTATTAGCATAGGTACATGTAGTGCTTAAATGGCTATAATTGAATACAATTTCAATAATGAAAGCACATGAATCATAATTACAAATGAGAAATTATGAATACAATATCATCACACACTAACAAAATCATGAGCAAAAAAATACAGGTGCATTACTAGTAGCGTCATAGTTTAATGTCATCATATAATTAGGACTCCTTGAATAACTTTTCACTAGCCTTTGATGGTAGTTGTTCACACCACTCGACCACAAGGACCCCATACCCTACCCACCGTGCTCACAGAGATAACCATATATCCACATACACATACACCCACACAATGACCAACATGATACAAGGTCACTACACATTCAAGGGTGCAAATTATCCACATTTACATAAGACCACAAGAGACGATAGACAACAAGGGTCCACCCCAAACGTACAATCAAGAAAAGACAATAATTCATAGAGGATCAAGCCCATAGACAATAGTAGCAAAAGAAGGCATTACATAAACACTATCTACTTCCTTCCGAGAATGGGTGGTGAGTCCAAAAGTGGGATTATCAAGCATTCTTTTTGTGAAGACAAGGAATCTCACCCGTTCCCTTGATCAACATACAACGAATGGCCAAGCTCCATACATTTGATCAACATTCATATACAACCAGGAACACACCTTTGACCTACATATAATCAATGGTCGGGCTCCATGCCTTCAATCAACACTCGTATATGGCTAGACAATCACATAGTGTGTTTATTGCATATAAAATTATTTTATCTCAATTATTTTATTTTCTTATTTGTGTTTTCGCTTATTTATTCAACCCTCAATGGGTTACCCTAGTGTCCAATTTATGCCCTACTCCCCTAGTGGGAGCCACTCCTGAATCTAACCCACACACACCTAAACCCGATTCATAGATATGATAAGGAAAAAGACACCATAAAGTGAGATTTCCAATCATGCAAAAACCAAACTCTCACTATGCACTTGCCAACAAGGTCCATGACATGTACATACATTTGATTCCACCATGAATGTGATCCAAATGATAGTTTCATGGAATGACCAAATGACTAAACTGGTATACACAAGCTATCCAATGGTTTACCAATCTCCCAAATCCAAGGGGCCATACCCAACTCCATCTAAACCAAGTTCAAGTGGTATAAATTACCTCAAAATTGGGCATAAAATTCCACCCTTACAAAATCACTACAAATCCAAGCTTCACAAAAATATATAGAAAAAAAACCATTTTCCCTCACGCTAATCTCATTTGAAAAATGCATCACATCATCAAAATACTCAAACATTAAAGCTCTGACACTCATGGAAGTAAGATAAACTCTCATTTCTCAACAATATATGTAAAACATCACATTCTTCTTCACATTCAGACTAAGGAGCTAGGAATGGAATTGGAATCTCAAAACAATCATTCTATTACTATTTCACAAAAACAAAACCAAAATTCAAACAAGATTTAAAGAAGAATCACAAACTAACCTTCTCAAGCATAAAATCCTTCAAAATGTTGACGGGTTCAAAATTCCTCCTCCAAACACAATGAAACTTTGAGGGCTAGAGGATTTCAACCCAGAGAATTTGAATGAAAAGTGTCCACAAAATTATTTTATCAAAATCTCCCTCTCCAAGCTAAATTCAACCCTTTTATGGTTTATCTGTATAAACTTATCAAAAGGTTTTTGAAAAACTAAGATAAAAGAGTGTGTAAAAGCTCTTTTTCCAAGAACATAAAAATGAGTTAAAGAAGACATTAAAATATAAATTTCCCTTTTAATAAAAATCTCATCTCCAAACTTTAGAGTATAAAATACTCTCATAAATAAATAATATAGCCCAAATCCAAATAAAATCCCCACAAAACTTCATGTCAGTAACAACGAAATAACTAACCAACATAGGATTACACATTTCCACACTTATGCACTGACCAATGACTTTAAGTGAGACAAAGTTGCACCATGAAAATGAACCCAACTCAACGTAACACTCACATAGATAGCCAAACATTGCCAGATGAAAACCAACGAGTGGACATATGTGTAATGAAGAAAATATGGATAGGGTTTAGAACAATGGGGATTTTCTCATAAAAGTGACCCTATGCACATATTATCCACTTTACATTTAATTGTAATTGATAAGGGGTGTAAATCTAGAAATGTTTGTAAAGGAAAATGGAATAAAATACATACCTCCAAAAAAGAATCTACTGAAAACCCTGTCAGACAGTCTTAGAAACTATTGATTTCTTATATCAACTGCGAGATCTACAAAACCCAAAAACCTTTTTCTTTTCTAAGCAAGGTCAATTTTGACCCTCAAGTCAATGTTAACCTTGACCCAGAATTTCTGATTCTGACCTAGGTTAGGGTTGAGGTCAACCTTGACCTAGGTTAGGGTTGAGGTTGACCTTAACCTAGAAAGTTTGACCTTGACCTGCACAGTCCGATAGAAAATCTATTCATGGATCCCAAAATTTTGTGGAAAAGGGTATCCAGATCTGCACTTTAATTCGTTGTTCTGAACCTGTCCCTACAAGAAAAATGGTTTTGTTTGTTGGGGGGAGGGGTTTGCCTTGGTAAAACCCCAGTTTTGGAATTAGCCTTAAAATATAATTGAAATTGCATAAGTAACAAAGTAAATAAATGAATTCACCTTGCTTGTATAGAAACCCTTGTGGAGGATTCAAATCCTTGGATCCACAAGTATGTATGCTCCAAATGATTGTAGAATGTAGAATGTAGGATGTAGGATGTCTCAAATCAATTTCTTTGGATCTTCAACACCAATATTGAATGGATCTTTGAATAGGAAGAAGCTTGCATGGACGTGGATGGAGAAATCTTCAACAAGAGGGCTCCATAGATATTTGAATCCCACAATGGCTACCAATGGATCTCCTTGATGAATTGAGTGCTTGAAAGTACTTGAATGCTTGGATGCTTGTGATTAGATGATTGCTTCAATAGATTATCCTTAATATGCATAGGTGGTCTAGATACTATTGCTTCTTAGATAGTTAGAGAAAATGAAAGGAGAAAGCTTCCTTATATACAAATCTAGGGCACAATCTTCTAGATAGGCCTACATAGGAAAATTAAATTCTCATTATACCTATACCCATAGAAGTGGACCTATATTAAATATAATTTAAGAGTCATTATTTTGGAAACCAAAATAGTTGACCAGAAGTGGGAAATGAACTTTTCTGAAGCTCGACATTCAGAAACCCCAGAAACTTGAAATCTGGACCTTGGGTCAGAAAATTATTGATTTTGACCTAGTTCAAGGTCGAGGTCAACCTTGACCTAGTTCAAGGTTGAGGTTGACCTTGACCCAGAAAGGTCAATTTTGACCCTGAGGTCAAAAATCTCAGTTTTGCAGTTTAGGATGCCAGAACCAGGCCAGAGAAAAGTGGGAAATGGGGTAGAACAAGGGGGAAAGCCAGATCCAAGTCAGAGACCAATTCAAGGCACTTGACATGACCCCAAACCACTTACTTAAAAGGCTAAAATAGTCTACAATGGAAGTGCTTCCATTTTCTGACTATACATTTAGCCCCCACTTTAGTAAGAGTATGGACTCGATGCAAACTCTTGGTAAATGAGATCATGAAGAAAAGATAATCTTATTGAAATCAAAAGGAACAAAGGAATCCTCAAGCCCCTAGGTACTTAAGTCTTTTTCAACCCTAAGATCATGATAAGAGAGATATCACCAGTCAAAGAGAAAGAGAGAGAGAGAGGAGTGGTTAGCTCACCCAGTATGATGTGTGTATCTCATTGTGAACCACAAAAAGGATAGAATGGCCCATCAAGCAAGCACTTGATGTCACCCCATAAAGTTGTGAGCCTTTGGGTGACTTTTTTCATGTATTTAGTGTGTCTTCTGATAGCTTTTATGAAGTACCCATGGATCCATATACTTATATCACCATGGAATACATTTGTAAAATGTGTATCTCTTCAGGATTTAGCAACTTATGTGCGTTACCTTCTGAGGATTTAGCATATTTAATTGTAATTGTATGTGCATCTCTTCAGGATTTAGCAACTTATGTGTGTTACCTTTAGAGGATTTAGCGTGCTAAAAAACAAAAGGTTACAAAAAATGCAATAACTTAGAATGATGGAGGCCGTATATATGCCCCCCTCCTTAAGATGGAAAAATACATACTATTTTTGACATGTTAAGGAAAGAAAAGAACAAGGATAAAGCCTTCTTCAACATCAAGACAATATCCATAGACAACACCCAGTCCAAGCCAATA
>MU224010.1:2580800-2596507 GCA_018584345.1 Thuja plicata
CAACCAAAATTTTCATGTATGATCGAATATCACATAATAGATAAATACTTCTTAAAAGTGGATCCCGAAAAAGACAGAAAAGAAGGAAATGGCATCCTTTCCCCCAAGCCTAGGAACAAGGATGAAAGGGGACCTATTATATTGCTCACAACACTATGAAAGACAATGAGTCCCCAAGGATTATGCTAACATTGCTTACATAATGTGGAGCTCCATAATAGGAACATAAATATTATTTAGAGAAAACCAGATTGAAATACAACTCATTACCACATGATATATAAATAACTTTACTATCAATGAGCTGCCTAATCTTATAATGTAAAGCTTGACATTCATTAGTAGAGTGATCATGAAATCTATGATACAAAAAAAAAGGAAGAGTCTTCAAGTGTGGACTACATTTCTTTTTGCGTTTAGGTCTAGTAATCATCTTAGCATGAAGGAGTTTAGGAAAAAGAACTTCTTGGTCAAATTCCTTCATAGGGTCATCATGTTTTGAAGTATTATTTGAGATGTTGTTATTGATGTGTTGGTGAGGATTAAATCCCAATCCATAAGAATTCTCATGCCCCCTATTCTGTAAGGGCATTTGAATTCCCTGTTTATGCTTACCATATTCTTGATCATGGAATCCTTGTTTAAGTAGTAAATGATAACCATGACCATAACGAGAAGCCATATCGGAAGGACTCAATGGAACTACAGTAGTCACTATTTCATCATTAGTAGGTTTGACAGATTCATAGAGGGTAGAAGCAGTGACAAATTTATTACAAAGGGCATTAGAATAAAAAGCTCATTGTTCAAACTCTCTTTGTTTCTTCATAGAATCAAGATTAGAAACCTTATACTCTCCAATAAAAGTAGGATTAAAATCGAAGGTTCCCCAATAATCTCTAGGAAGAGCATTAGAGGAAGAAGGATCACTATTAGGAATAGGATTATTGTAGGTTTGAATATTCAGACAAGGATTTGGCGCATCATCTGCATGAAGTGTATACACCATGTTGTTGTGAATAAACTTGACTTTACAATGAAGGGTGGAAGGAACAACATGCATCTCATGCAACAAAGGTCTACCCAAAAGGAGGTTATAATTAAGAGGTCTAGGCATAACATGAAAAGGAGTATTTAGGATGACTGGACCTACTTTGATAGGTAAGGTAATGATACCATAAGTTCTCTTATCAATGTTATCAAAGCCACAGATAGGAGCATTGTCAGGTTGAATAGTTGAAAGATCAGCTTTAATCGATTTGAGAATGTCCATGCTACAAATATCAAGCCCAGATCCATTATAAATCAAGTTCCTATGAATGATACTCTTATTGATAGTAACAGCAACCATAAGAGCACCATATTGATTTTGTACTTCTTTAGAAGGTAAATCCTTTTGACTAAATACATTGTCAGGAGGACCCAGGGTAGCATGCATGCACTATAAGAAGGCATTGATGTTCTCTTGATTAGGAGGTAGAGTGGGAAGAGTTTCTAGAGATTTTTGCAAGCTTCATGGTAGGTAAGTGAAGTTTGAAGAAGGTCCCATAAATAAATCTTGGAAGGGGTATTGTGCAATTGGTTTATCAAATCATACTCCAAGCTAGGAAGACGGGGTGGAGGACGAAGAATGGGTTGAGAAGGTGGTAAAGAAGTAGGAACCACCATATTAGGTTGAGGGTTATTCCTTGTACAATAGGTGTGAGCTATCAAATATTGATCATTGAAAGACTCTAAAGAATCCATAGGTTCACCCTTGATAGTAATGCAAGGACAACCTTTAATAGTCAACAAGGGTTTTGGATAAACCATGTTAGTTGTCTGAACACTACAAACAGGTTCACACGAAGGAAACAAACAATATATCCTAGGAGGAGATGAGGTAAGATCTTGATTCTCCATAAAATCATCACTAAGAGGGAGAGCATGAAGCGGATTCATATCATTCTCCTCTAATGCCTCATCACTAGAAGGAATCTCAAATGGAGGTAAAGCATCTATAATGTCTTCTTCTTTCTCTAAAATGTCTGCATAAGGGGAGTGTGTTTTAGAAAAAGAGTCACCATCATGTATGAACATGTCATCCATTAATAAATCACCCTCTTGTATCAAGGAATCTTCACAAGGAGAGGATAAATCAATGTCTTTATCCAAGGGTTCATCCCAAATAGGAGAATCATCCCAATGGCTACATGAGGAAGAGAGTAATCAACATCCAAATCTAAAGGTTCATCCCAAATAGGAGGATTATCATCCTTATCAATAAATCACCTTGTAGGAGCACCATAAATCACTAAAGATTGATCCCTAAAGGGGAAAGAAGGTAAATTATATTCTAAAATAGGATCATAGAAAAGACATATATTAGGAGAAGAATTAACATCAATCCTCAACTCATCTCCATAAAGAGAAATATTAGAGTCATCTACTTGATCTAATATATCCTTACAAGGTAATACAAGAGAGGACAAAGTATCATCACACACACTAAATAAATTCTTTCTAGGTGTATCAATGTTGTAATATTGGAACATGAAGGTAACCATGCACACACCATATGGTAAAGGTCAATTGAAGAGGTTATAGGGGAGGATGAAATAGTAATAGGATCCATGGAGATCTTATTCGAATAATTTTCATCCTCACTTCCATGTACCTCATTAGGGGATCTATCCTCTTTTGCAACAAAATCCTCATCAAAGTATTCAAAACAAAAATCATACATGTTGAACACAAAGTAACATTAAAAGCATGAAAAATGTAAATGTTTATTTGTATTTTTAAAGCAATTTTGTGATTTTTATGTATTTTTGACATATAAATGCAAGAGCATAAAAGAAATCTACTTTTAAATTCATGTAAGATCTAACATAAGATGAAAATCTAACACCAAAAAGAAAGATTTGTCTATCGCGGGTTCACCAAAATGTAATGAAGAAAATATGGATAGGGTTTAGAACAATGGATATTTTCTCATAAAAGTGACCCTATGCACATATTATCCACTTTACATTTAATTTTAATTGAGAAGGGGTGTAAATATGGAAATGTTTGTAAAGGAAAATGGAATAAAATACATACCTCTAAAAAATAACCTGCTTAAAACCCTGTCAGACTATCTCAGAAAATGTTGATTTAAGTGATCCTAAATCGAAACTGCGAGATCTACAAAACCCAAAAATCTTTTTCTTTTCTGAGAAAGGTCAATTTTGACCCTCAAGTCAATGTCGACCATGACCCAAAATTTCTAATTCTAACCTAGGTCAGGGTTGAGGTCGAGCTTGACCTAAGTCAGGGTTTCGGTTGACCTTGACCCAGAAAGGTCGACCTTGACCTACACAGTTCGACATAAAATCTGTTCACGAATCTCAAAAAATTTTTGAAAAGGGTATCAAGATCTGCACTTTAATTCGTTGTTTCGAACCTGTCGTTGTAAGAAAAAAAGTTTTTTTTTTTCTAGGGGGGGGGAGGGGTTTGCCTTGGTCAAACCCTAGTTTTTGAATTAACATTAAAATATAATTGAAAGTGCATAAGTAACAAAGTAAATAAATGAATTCACCTTGCTTGTATAGAAACCCTTATGGAGGATTCGAATCCTTGGATCCAAAAGTATGTATGCTCCAAATGAATATAGAATGTAGAATGTAGGATGTAGGATATCTCAAATCAATTTCTTTGGATCTTCAACACCAATCTTGAATGGATCTTTGAATAGGAAGAAGCTTGCATGACTCTGGATGGAGAAATCTTCAACAAGAGGGCTCCATAGAGCTTTGAATCCTTCAATGGCTACCAATGGATCTCCTTGATGAATTGAGTGCTTGAAAGTACTTGAATGCTTGGATGCTTGAGATTAGATGATTGCTTCAATAGATTATCCTTCAGTTGCATAGGTTGTCTTGATCATATTCTTCTTAGATAGTTAGAGAAAATGAGAGGAGAAAGCTTCCTTATATAAAAATCTATGGCACAATCTTCTAGAGAGGCCTACATAGGAGAATTAAATTCCCATTAGACCCATACTCCTAAAAGTGGGCCTATATTAAATATAATTTAAGAGTCATCATTTTAGAACCCAAAATAGCCGACCCGAAAGTGGAAAATGAACTTTTCCAAAGCCTGACATATGGAAACCCCGGAAACTTGAAATCTAGACCTTGGGTCAGAAAAAGGTCAATTCTAACCTAGGTCAAGGTCAATTTTGACCTCGACCTAGGTCGAGGTTGATGTCGACCTTGACCTAGGTCAAGGTTGAGGTTGACCCTGACCCAGAAAGGTCGATTTCGACCCTGAGGTCAAAAATCTTTGTTTTGTAGTTTAGGATGCCAGAAACATGCTACAGAAAAGTGGGAAATGGGGAAGAACAAGGGGGAAATCCATATCCAAGTCAGAGACCCAATCAAGGCTCTTGACATTGACCCCAAACCACTTACTCAGAAGGCTAAACCAGTCTACAATGGAAGTGCTTCCATTTTCTGACTATACAATATGTAATAGGGAACTGTTGTTCGAGAGTTGGAATGACAATTGAGCTAGAAAAAAATTGGCCACATGATTATCTCCAATTTAACTATTGTCAGGGTTATTATAGATTATGAGACCCTAATTTGTCTCTTTTTATGTTAATATTATACTCTATTTAAAAATTACCTATACATTTGTGAACCTTTTAGTATTTGAGCTTGTGATAAGTATAGTTGGAACCACCTAGCCTATGGGTAGCTATTAGTGTCATGTTTCACTAAACAATATATATCTATCATAGTATTTCATATAGTTATTTGAATGTATGTTCTAAATTTGGATTGAGTTGACTAGTTGACTTGATTATATATCTGCATATGCTACTAACCTACTAGGATGAAGGAGTGGCTTGAGAGTGGTCGACCTCATCAAAGAGAAGGCATTGAAGTTCTAGCTGTAATGGGGAGGACTGTTATGGATGCAAGACATGACTGCTACAATGGAGGAGCCATCATCTCAGGGAATATAGGAAATATCTTTGCTATATTTCCTCTCAGTGGTCAATATCTTGATGAAATGGTTATCCAGACTTTATTACACTTTGTCGTGGGAAGTTATGATCTCCTTCCCCTATGGCATGATTTAATCAGACCTTATCTGTATGCTTTTGGAATAAATGTCAATCCTCTATATAATGGGATTTGATTGTTAGTTTGTAGTTTAGTTTTTGATATATATTGTTGTTGTGTTTGCACAAAAAGTTAGTCTTTCCAGTTTTGTGCATTGTTTTTATTGAATCAGTTTCTGAAAATATAATGAGGTGATTTTGGTTTAGATTATGTGTTAGTAGTTAATAGAAGCCAACCAAGGGGGGCCACTTGGGAGGTGGATTATATTAGAGTAGGTTAGATTTACTTTTAGCATTTACAACATTTCGAGTAGAAGTTTACTGTTTCATTCCTACAGCATTAGACTCATGTATGTTCCTGCAACACTTGCAAGGATAATTATGGTGAATGCTATGGTTTGATAGAATAGGTTTAAGCTAAGTTTGCAGTTTTCAGCATTAATTTCATTAAGTAGTCGTGTGTGTTTACTTTCCTGTAGCAATAGTGTAGGTCTCTTTCACGTATCTTTTCCTTCTTGCAGCATAGGTAGTATGACTATTTGAGAGACTTAGTGCACATATCGTGTTGTCCAATTTCAAGTATACGTTCCTGGGTTGACAATTTAAATGCACTTCATGATAGGAAAAGTAATCCTTAATTTGAATATACTATTCCTAGGAGAAGCTTTTGCATGATTATTATTACCTATTTTGAGGTGGTTCATTTTTTACATCACTGTCGGAGATGGTGTCAAGATGAGAACCTTATTGAGTCATTTTCAATTTTTAGATAGTTCCTTTCTTTTGAGATAGTAGTATGTAGTCCTGAACTTGCTTCACAAGCTTACGTAATTATTTGCATGCATCAAAGAGGAAGAAGACGAGATGAATAGGGCAGATTTATGTTAAGAGAGTCTGCTAATCTGAACAAAGAAGTTGAAGAAGTTGAATTACCTTTTGTTGACACAAGTCCTGAATTTACTACAACATCTTCCTCTAAAGCAGATCATTTTGATCATGTTGGCCTTCAACTTTTTGATAAAATTTTGCCCATTTTTCTTCATAATTCCACTCCAAGTGCACCTATCGTTCATAACCCTGTGGCTAATGTTCCTTTCCAACAGCAACTCTATTTCCAAATACCTCCAATAATGGCACAACCTACATTTCTATTTCCTCTACCTAGGCTTATCAACAATGCTAACCTCAAAAACATACCCACTGTTGCACTCCCAAAGTTCTATGGCCTAATAACTGAAGACCCTGACACCTTTCTGTTTGAGTTTGACATTCTTTTTCAAAGCTTTTACTACAACACTAATGGAAAAAATCTCAATTTGTTTACAACAAAATTGAAGGAGTCCACCCTACGATGGTTTATGGGATTAGGACCTAATGCAACAACTAGCTGGGATGAAATGCAGACTTTATTTCTGCAAAAATATAAAGAGTATTGCAAGGGGGTGACCCAAGAGGAGATGACATTTTTTGAATGTCACAGAAGGAGGATGAAACTATGGAAGACTATGTTTCACACTTTCTGTATAACCTGCAGAAGAATCCACAACATGTCTTGGAGGAGGATTCAAAGAAACTCATTTTCTTAAGGGAAGTGAATGATAATTGCCTAGAAGCATTGGACCTCATGGCTGGAGGAGATATATCCCAATCCACCTGGGATGAACTCAAGAAAATCTCCCTTAACTCTTCAAGATCAACTGTAAAGAAGGGCAGAGGATTTTTCTCTACACTTGCTAAAGGGAACAACTCGGACATTTCTAAGTTGGAAATCTCAAGCTTGTTGTCAGATTTCAAGCAACATATCATCAATGATGTTTCCACACACCTAGATACCATGACTTCCAAGAAGAAGCATGCAGATGTCGAAGCACAGCTAGCTGAGTATTGTCCTCACTACCGCAAACAAAATAAATATTATGGATGCAAGATTGTGGCAAACTTGGAGAACTAACATCTTCCTACTGAGTACATGAAAATAGAAGGAGAAGATGAGAAAGTGTTCTTTGTTTCTCAACATCGGCCATGGGCTTCAAGACAAGGTATGCCTCAGGATCCCTTGGAATTTTCTAGTCCTTATAAAAATCAATGGAAAAACTAGAATTATCAAAATCCTTCTTAGTACTCCAACATGCTTGGAACAACCAGTGGCCTAACCAACAGAAAAACTAGTGGCCTAACCAATAGCAAAACTAGTGGCTTAACCAATAGCAAAACCAATGGCCTAACCAATAGAAAAACTAATGGCATTAGCCTCAAAATCAATGGAAACCACCATAGGGGAATTGGAAACCATATAACCAATGGAGGGGGCCTCAACAATGGCCTAATCAAAATCCTGGTTATCCACCCTTACCACCTCTAGTGTCTCAATTTGCAATAATGCCACCTCCTGCAGTCACAAGTCCTACTCCAAAGAAAACACAATTACCTGCTTAGCCACAACCCAATCCTAACAATAAGAAGTAGCAGCAACCAATGTATGTCACTAATACTCAAAAGTACCCTATATATGCACTAGAGATATCTGATATCTATTTGAGATCTAGTACTACTCTACCTGCACCTAAACCTCTTGTTATAACGGAAGTTCTAGACATTCCTGCAACATCAACACCACTTCTAGAAGTTACTTTTCCAAATATTGTCCAACCAACTGATATACCAAGTAAAAATAATGTTCACACCTTAGTTAATCCTCCCTTTCCACAAAGGATTAGCATGGAAAAAACTATATCCCAAGAAGAAACACCATTTGATATCCTTGACTAGTTGAAAAACATGCATATCCAGATTCCATTGTTTCAAGCTATCAAAGATGTTCCTCTTTATGGAAAAGCCATTAAGGAAGAATTCCTCAAAAATCATGGACATAAGAAAAAGGATCCTCAAATAGTCCATGTTATAGGTCAACTTGCAGATATTATGTTGGGGAAAATAGTCATACCAAAGTACTCTGACCCTAGAAGCCCAGTTGTTGATCTTATAATTAATGGCCAGTCTGTGAAAATGTTGTAGTTGATTTGGGAGCAGCTATAAATGTTATGACTAAGGATACCATGCATAGGTTGAGTATAGAGGGGTTGAGAACCACACCAATAGTCTTACAACTTGCAGATAGTTCCACTATAACCCCAAATGACATCATAGAGGATATAGCAGTCACATTGGATTCATGGGAATATCTTGCAGACTTCCTGATATTATCACCTAAGGTAAATTTTTTTGGTTATCTAGTTATTCTTGGAAGACCTTGGTTAGCTACCACTGATGCCCATATTAGTTGTAGATCAAGTAACATGACAATATCAAATGTCCAAGTAATTAAGAAGCTAGCATTATATCCTCCTACCCAGCCCCAACTACATTTGAGTACACCTATTGGGCCAAATTTGGGAGATGAGGAAGAAGAGATAAATTATGTTGGTCAAATAATGATGTTACACATGAAATCCTTCTTGAAAATGCAAGAAGAAGATGATGTGATTCAAATTATCCTTACCAATGAGTGTGTCATAGAAAAAGATATTTTTGGAAGCTTTGTTCTACAGTTGTGTACCTATGAGGACTGTGTTTTTCCAGAAGCCCATGTTGTTATCCATCAATTACTACCCTATGAGGTAGCTACAATTCTAATCTCTAAAGTTTCAATGCTAGAGCTAACAACTACTATGGAACTTTCTCCTGGTCACAATCTTCATGTTAACAGTAAGCTGCCACCACAACAATTGGCATTGTTAACTAAACTCCTTTGTAAGCATGAAAAATCATTTTCTTGGGATTATGGAGACATGAAAGGCTTGAATCCAAATCTCTACACACATAGAATCTACATCAATTAAGGAATTCTATAACTTCACCAACCTCAGAGAAGAATTAATCCAACCCTAAGACAAAAAGTAAAAACTGAGTTACAAAAGTTGTTGGATGCTGGTTTTATTTATCCAATCTCTGATAGTAAATGGGTATCACCTTTGGTAATTGTGCCTAAAAAGGGGGTAAATTGAGAATACATGTATATTATAGGGAATTGAACAATATAACAAATAAGTACCATTTTCCCTTGCCATTTATTGATCAAGTTCTAGACACTTTAGCTAGAAAGAAGTACTTCTCTTTTCTTGATGGATACATTAGTTATAACCAAATTAGCATTGCTCTAGAGGATTAGGAGAAGAACACATTTACATTCCCTAGGGGAACATATGCATATTATGTGTTACCTTTTGTCTTATGTAATGCACCAGTTACTTTCCAAAGAGTTGTAATCAACATTTTGTTGATATATCACATGATTGCATGGAAACATACATGGACGACTTTACTACATTTGGTGTCACTTTTGAGGAGGTTTTGAAGAACTTGGAGAAAGTGTTGATCATATGTCAAGAAGAAAACCTACCTCTCAACAGTGAGAAATGTTTCATGCTGATGCAGGAAGGAGTAGTGCTGAGAAATTTCATTTCAAAAGTTGGCATCCAAGTAGACCCTACAAAAATTGAGGTAATTCTCACATTGCCTACACCTACTAAGAAAAAATATGTTAGATCCTTTTTAGGACATGATGGCTATTATAGGCTCTTCATTCAAAATTTCTATCAGATAGCTATCCCTCTATACACCTTGCTTACAAAATAAGTCGAGTTTGCATGGACATCAACCTGTGATGAATCCTTCCTACAACTCAAGTCACTTTTGACAACTGCAAATGTACTTAGGGGGATTGATTGGTCTCTACCATTCCACATACATACAAATTCTCCTGACTATGCAATAGGTGTTGTCTTAGGACAAAAATCTAATAACCTTGAGAATGCAATTTACTATATCAAGCAAGAGTTTACATGGCCTAGAGTTAAATTACACAGTTACCGAAAAAGAATTACTGGAAATAGTTTATGCTTTGACTAAATTCCTCCATTATGTAATAGGCTACCTTATCTTTGTTCATATTGACCATACAACAATAAAGTATCTTATGAACAAACCTGCCATCTTAGGTAGGCTAGCAAGATGGCTTCTTCTTTTACAGGAATTCAATATAACCATCATTGACAAGCCAGGGAAAGAAAATGTAGTAGCTAATTACTTATCCAGACTCCAGACAATGATACTACTGTGATAGATGACACATTCCCTGATGATTTTTTTTTCATATTGTTGTCAAGATTCCATGGTATGCTGATATTGTTAGAATAACTAAGTGGGGGGGGTAAATCAGTGACCTTAAAATAATTCCAAAATCCAAGCACAACTTAAATCTCAAATATAATATCCTCTAGTTATCTTTTAGTCCATCATGATGTATGCCTTAAATAAATTTAATAAATATAACCTGCTCGGTAAGATATACTATTTATCTTTTCTAGACTTTACCGAATAGCAATAAATAAACTTAGTGTTAACCGACCAATCCAGTTTCAATAATGTGTAAAGAAAAATATCAATGCAATAAACCATATACACATTTGACACAGATTTTGATGTGGAAACCCTGTTAAGGTAAAAACAAATTGGGATTGGTAACCCAAAAAAATTCACTCTTTTGAAGTGAGCTCAGTGAAGAGCCAACCATGTTAAAGGTTACAAACACACTGTTAACTGTTGAGTGTTTTCTTTATTTTGATCAATAGATGCATTCTTCTGATCATCGGTTGCAGCTTTCTTTGTAGTAGTATCTATTGTCCCTTTGGATTTTTCATCACCCTTGTCTTTGGGTGTGCTTGTTTCTTTCTCATTTGATCCCTCATTTCCCTCTAGTATGTTTATTGCCTTCATTAGGACAGGCATGTTACTTTGAGTTGTTGCTTGGGCTTTGTCAGTATTGGTGTCTTGCTCATTGGTTAGTGCCTTGTCAGCAGTGACATCCTTTTCCTTTTGTATATTTTGTGCAGGGTCTTGCACAAGTGCATGCAAGATTGATGTGTCATGCATTTGTTCATTAGCAATGTCAACTATCTTGTCATCTAATGTCTTCAATACTTGATGGCTTTGTTGATCGTTAAGTGTGATAAATATCACATCATCTTTCTTCTTTGGATCATTGTTGGAATCATAATGAATGATATCTTGGATATTATCATCCAGGCCTGTATCTAAGTTAATAGGCTCATCATCACTTTCTTTATTGTCCAGAGCAATATGCTGAGGACTTGCATTATTTGTCTCCTCCTCTCTGTGAGGTGTGTTTGTGAGAAGTAATTGCTTCTCAACACTTGTTGAATTTGTCGGTAGATCTAGGAGATGTCTCCATTTGATCTCTGTCATTGAATCCAGTTCTATAAATTTTCTCTCTAGTACTTTGTAAGCCCTTATTTTGGCTACAAATTTACTTGAGTGTTTCTTTAGTACTTGTATTTCTTCAAACTTGGATTCAGGAGTCATCAGTCTTACAAGAACTCTTTCTCTTGCTTCTCTTTCTATTTTCAAGGCATATGACCATTGTTGGTATATCCTTTTACCTAGCTCTTCAGGTATTTGGTTTACAAATTCAGCAAGGGTATACTTGTTTTTTAATCATTGATTTTATTACTGCTTCCTTTATTTTATTCTAATCCTCTGGATTTAGTGTATCCCACTACTTGATATTTTTATCAGTCATTGTGCCATGGGTAGTAATTGATCTGGCAGCTTCATCTACTGTTTGGTTTCTAAATTTATTCTTTATTACATCTGGTTCATCATCTTTGGTGTCGTCCAATTCATCCTGTGTCCTGAAAAACCTTTTTCTCTTCTTTGGTGGTGTGGTTTTGACAGGTTGTTGTCTTGTTCTTTTTGCTGGTTGCTTCCTCATGTAGGTCCTTACTTGACCTTTCTTAAGTGGTATGGTATCGGTTGTAGCAATCTGAATTATTGTTCTTTGCTTCTTTGAAGGAGGTGGAGACGGAGGTGCATCAGATTTAGTAGCCTCTGTATCTTATTTCCTTTCTTCTAGTTATTTATCAGTGTTGCCCTATTCATCGGTTTCCTCCTGTTGATCCTGCTCTTCCTCTTTAGTAACCGATAGAATATTCTTGAGATTCTTAACCATTTTGTCTTTCTTGTTTATAGTCTTCTTGACTTCTAGGCCATGTTTTATCTTAGATTTGGCCTCTTCATATGTACCAAACCTTGGTTGTTTCTTATCAATGGGCTCATTGAGCAGTGCCTCAATTACACTTGTAGCTAGATCAATATTGATCTCATAGTCTAATGGTGATAACTAGGTTGTTCTTGGTACAACCGGTTTGATATGTGTGAAGTTTGTGTCTGCCATGAAACATATCTCATCTTTGTGCTTTTCAACCAATTGCTCAGGAATCCTGGTTCTTTCCATCATCTTTTCCTTGAACTCAAAGAAGTATGCAGACATTACAGACTCAAAGTTGTCTCCTAGTGACTGAATTAGTTCACTAATATGTTGGGTTACTGGTTTGGTAGAGTCCCATACAACTTTTCCTACTGAAGGAAAGTATTCTTGAAAGTAGAAAAATGTACACATAATAAGTGATCCAAACTTACATGTGTTACTCTTTGCAGACTTGATTTTGATCATATTCTCATCAAGTTGTTTCAATAGGATCTCACACAGATCCATCTGAATTCCTTTCATTACAATCTTGTAAGCAGTGCTTACTACTATTGCAGAAATGTTGTTCATTCTGTTAGCCTAAAATTTTTTGTAACCAATAACACATACACCAAATTTTAACTCTTCGTCGGTGATTGTGTTTACTTTGAGACCTCTGTTGTCTCCTTCTGCATTGGTAAGTTTTGTAACTTCTTTCATGGATGAATGTTTGTGTGCCCTAGGCTTGTTGGTTATGGGATAACCAATGATAGCATGAAGAACATCCTTTGTTATTTTCTTGGGTTAGTCTATCCATAGTTTTTTGTCATGCATCATGCTCAAGACAATCCTAATCCATTCTGTCTTGAATTCCCTCAGGAAATGTAGGGCATTGGTTAACCTTTGACCTCCAAGTGTTTGTGTTATTCTTTCAATTTTCCTTTGGCATCACATAGCTTCTTAAAAGCTTCATCCATTTCTAGATCACCTATTTCTGCGGTCTTGCATTGACTATAAGACCTAACATCTTCTATGAGCAAAACCCTAGACATAATTTTTGAAAATGTGCCATTTGCATTGGGTTTCGATGCAATCTCTAGACAGATCTTGTATTTAGGTTCTACACATGTGTTGTTCTTGATTAGTTTTACCACATTCTTATTTTCATTCTTCAACTTAGCAGTTCTTCATGTGGTTGGCATTGTTTCTCAAGTACTTAGGGTTTTCTTGAAATTAGGGCTTTTCTTGACAAAATAGTAACAAAAATATTTTGGTGTCTTTGGTGCTTACTTCGATTCACAATGGTGATGAGGAATCTATTCTCTATATGCTAAATCAATATGTAGACTCTTCTGCTTTTCTCTCTTGAATCACTTTGATGTCGCTCTGCTTTCTCTTCAAATCACGGGTGAAAAATGAAGTTGTCCCGTCGACTATTTATAGACTTTTTGACCTAAGTCTTTGCAATAAATACTCAACAACTCGTCGAGACGTGAAGATGAGTTTCATTGGGAGGATGTTTCCAATCATTGTCAGTGAAGACATGATGCTTTGGTCAGTTGTTAACCATTTTGATTTTACCAACAGATATCGGTATTCTGTCACGACCTCTTCTAAACTTTTCTTTCTTACCGACAGTCGTCGGGTTACACTGGTAGTTTACCATTTTTACTAGTTGACCAAAATTTTCTAGTAAGTGTGAATAACTCACTATTGTGTTCACTGATGACTTTTGGTAAGTGTTTATTGACGGTGTTGCATTCTTAAATTGGTAACAAGTACAGTAGTATGCATCTTTGTTTTATGCAGATTTTGACTATCTATCAATTTATATAATGGAACTAATGCAAAATATAACTTGGTATAGTGCAGTTCCATACTTACTTGTTCAGCTCAAGTGTGTTAGTAATAACTGAGAGGGGGGGTGAATTAGTGGCCTCAATTATTTTCCTTTTAAACTTTAATCCACCAATCAATATACCTCAGATTATTAAGTCCCTACAAGATGTATGCCTTTGAAATACTTGAAACAAATGATTGTCTATTGGCTTACCTTGTCTGTCCCTATTCTCCTTGATTACCGATAAGCAGTAAAAATTACTTACCGATACTCAGTAAATATGCAAAGTATACCAATCAATCCATAAATGCATATGTGAAATGTAAAACAATAAAGTAATAAACCATACACACATAACACAAGGATTTTAACATGGAAACTCTATTAAGGGAAAAAACACTGGGACCGGTACCCCAAATTTTCACTCTTCTGAAGTGAGCCATGTTAGGAGCCAACCCTATTAAAGGTTACAAACACACTATTAAGTGCGACCTTGTTAGAGGATTTTTATACATAGATTGTCACTAAGTATCTGGCATCTATGCTACCATCCTTGAATCAGCCTCTAGACTGTCAATAGGCTTTAAGCTAATCTTACTACCATCCTTGAATCAACCTCCTTCTTAGACTATCAATAGGCTTTAGGTAAGACCAATGCTACTATCATGAGTCAACCCTTTTAGTAATCTGTTAGGATATACCTCAATTATAAAAGACTGTTAAGTCCTTCTCTGTTAAGAGACTTAATGCTTCAATGGTTAAACTGAAACATAATGATCTATTTCTAATGCAACTTGAATTGTAGATATTCAGATCTATTTACGTACAATACCTTTCTGATCAATGTATCAATTCACTTTCTTTGTACTTCACTCTTTCTGCTTTGTGATGTTGTTCTTAACTATGTGTCGGTGTCTGCAGAATTCTTTAGCTCTCCCTTAGCTTGATTGATCAGGACTGCATGAATTTTATCCTTCATTAGTTTCTCTTCAGCATCTTCTCTCAATTCACTCCCCTATGTATCTAATTGCTTACAGAAATGAATTATGCTTGTCTCTTATATAGACATGATATTCCTTAACTCTTGGTTCCTGATTCTTGATTCTTGGCGTAAAAAATAATCCAGCCAAATTGATTTACGACTTTAACTCCTGATTTATCTCGTAGTTATCTTCTTGCCAACTGTATAAATCATCTTTAAATAACTTACTTAATTGTGGTCGAATAAAACAAATAAAACAACCAGTTAAGTCTATCCTTAAGCTCTGCCAGCTAGATATTTTGTCATTTTATGATCTCTGTTTTGTCGATCAATTCTGTAGTTCATCGCTGGTGACAACTGCCAGTTCAATCGGTGCAACTTCAGTTAGCTTCAGGATCTCCATTTGTCGGGCATCATTAGATCTTTCTCACTGGGCAACACTATTTTCATCTCATTGGGCATCCTGTGATTCTGCATCATCAGGCAACACTATCTTCTGCTCGTCGGGTATCACTGTGACTTTATCTCTGTCTTTATCGATGGTGTGCACTCCGCCAATGTGGTCTGCCACTTAGTAAATACTTGAATTTTATGCATTGCTGAAAGCATAGCCTTTGTTCCATTGATTCTCTGAAGTCTTTGGCATTATGTATATGACCATACAGATGATATCAAGTTGACATCAATGAAAATACAAACCATTAACCGATTTAATGTCTTGCATCATCTTCAACTTAACATTATCAAA
>MU224010.1:2601817-2613198 GCA_018584345.1 Thuja plicata
TAGGAGCCAACCTTGTTAAAGGTTACAAACACACTGTTAAGTGTGACCTTGTTAGAGGATTTTTATACATAGATTGTCACTAAGTATCTGGCATCTATGCTACCATCCTTGAATCAGCCTCTAGACTTTCAATAGGCTTTATGCTAATCTTACTACCATCCTTGAATCAACCTCCTTCTTAGACTGTCAATAGGCTTTAGGTAAGACCGATACTACTATCATGAGTCAACCTTTTTGGTAATCTGTTAGGATATACCTCAATTATAAAAGACTATTAAGTCCTGCTCTGTTAAGAGACTTAATGCTTCAATGGTTAAATTGAAACACAATGTCCTATTTCTAATGCAACTTGAATTGCAGATATTCAAATCTATTTATGTACAATACCTTTCTGATCAATGTATCAAGTCACTTTCTTTTTACTTCACTCTTTCTGCTCTGTGATGTTGTGCTTCACTATGTGTTAGTGTCTACAGAATTCTTTAGCTCTCCCTTAGCTTGATTGAGTAGGACTGCATGAAGTTTATCCTTCATTAGTTTCTCTTCAGCATCTTCTCTCAATTCACTCCCCATGTATTTGATTTCTTACAGAAATGAATTATGCTTGTCTCTTAGATAGACATGATATTCCTTAACTCTTGGTTCTCGATTCTTGATTCTTGGCGTAAAAAATAATCCAGCCAAATTGATATACGGATTTAACTCCTGATTTATCTCGTAGTTATCTTCTTTCCAACTGTATAAATCATCTTTAAATCACTTACTTAACTATGGTCAAATAAAACAAATAAAATAACCAATTAAGTCTATCCTTAAGCTCTACCAGCTAGATATTTTGTCATTTTCTGATCTCTTTGTTCTGTCGGTCAATTCTGCAGTTCGTCATCGGTGACAACTAATAGTTTTGTCGGTGCAAGTTTAGTTAGCTTCGAGATCTCCATCCTTCGGGCATCATTAGATCTTGTTCATCAGGAAACACTATTTTCATCTTGTCGGGCATCCTGTGATTCTGTTTCATCGGGCAACACTGTCTTCTGCTCATCAGGTATCACTGTGACTTTATCTCTGTCTTTACCGATGGTGTGCACTCCATTGGTGTGTTCTGTCACTTAGTGAATACTTGAATTTTATGCAATGCTAAAAGCATAACCTTTGTTCCATTGATTCTCTAAATTATTTGGCATTATGTATATGACCATACAGATGATATCAAGTTGACAATACAAACCATTAACTGATTTAATATATTGCATCATCTTCAACTTAACATTATCAAACATTCAATCAGTTACATGTCATCAAAGTGGGGTTAGTAGTGTCACCAGATCCATTGGATGGGGTGTCACCATTTGCATTGCTTGGTCCAAGTTCATCATTGCTTGAAGCTTTTATCCACATTTTGTCTCTTGCCCTTCGAATATCTTCAATGGTGTTACCATTGGGATATGTGCTTGTTTCTGTCAATCTATCTTTGCAATCTTTCTTGAGATGACCAACTTTGTGACAGTGTAAGCATGCCATTTCGGGGTTTGACTAGCCTCTAGATATTTTGGTCCATGCCCTCATGCAATTTGCAGTGATGTGACCATATCTACCACATTTTATACAGTTTGTCCAAGTTTTGTAATCCCATACATATTAATTAGCGATTCTTTTTGGATGATAAGGAACTTCTTTACATTTTAGCTTGAATGCTTGCCTTTTCTTTTTCCAGTATTCTTCAGATGTGTGCTCATTCATCTTGCATGTAGGATATTATTTGTCCATGTGGGTTTCCTTCTTTGGCTTTTCTATCTTTCTCTTGCATTCATAAGCCTTATGTCCTTTCTTGTTACATTTATAACAGAATCCTATGAATGAAGATGTAGATGTAGATTTAGGAGTACCTTTCATTTTACCTATGCATGTATTTGATGTGTGCCCTTGCTTTCCATAGTGCTTGCATGTTGGCTTTATTGGTATTGGATTTTTGTAGACATTCTTTGGATTTGATGATTCTCCATTTCTGGTAAAGCCTATACTGTTGTTGTTGATGAATCTTCATTGTCCCTCAAGAAAGTCATCCATTCTTTTATTGCTTTCTTTAGCCTTTCTAATAATCTCATTATGCTATTGCTGAATTCTCACCTCATGCATTAGCTTTTCATTTTCTTCTATTAGTTCACCAATAATCTGTATTCTCTCAATGAGTTCCACATTTATTTTGTTTGCTTCTTGACTCATAAGGATAATCTGATTTGTGAGATCATGGTGATGCTCAGCATGTCTTTGAATTTCCATTTCCTTTTCCTATAGTTTCTCTGAAATCTTCCTTCTATCATCAATAGCAAGTGTTCTTTCTATTTTAGCTTGTCTGGCAGAACTCATCACATCAATCATTCTTACCATCTGGGTCTCTTGACCGATTTACAACATCTTTATTTGCTTTGTCGGATGTTTATTGATCTCTTTTAGATTTTTGATGTTCTCTTCTGATGTATTTGATACATTACTTACATTTGATCTTGAAGATTTAAAGAAATCAGGAATTTCTTCTTCCTGATAGTCTTTTTCATTGTTCTTGGTAGCCATACCTTTTCTTTCATCCAATAGCTCTCTCATCTTGATTCTTGCTTCTTTATACTATTCATAGAACATCTGTATCTCAAGATTTTTGCTCTCAATATTCTTATCAAGTTTTTACTTCTCCATTGTATGGTCTTTGCTCTTAATCCTTTAAGCTTTTCAAGAAGATACTTAGCTCTGATACCAATTGTTTGACTTAATGGGAAGTAGTACTAAGAGGGGAGGGGTGAATCAGTACCTCTAAAACTTTTAACACTTTACTCAATTCATCATTAATGATCATTAAATTCTGATTTACCAACCATTACTGTTATTCTTTCTTATGTATATATTGTTTGTTCACAATCTTTACAATCATCCATAGAAACATTCATGAAATTGACAAACACATAACACGAGATATGGTATCGCAAAAAACTCCTGTTAGGAAGTAAAAACTGCAGTGGGGATGGCACCCACAAAACTTCACTATCTGTAGAATGGAAGAGAGCCAGTTAAGGATTACAATTTGATCACTTCTAATGATCTACCCTGTTAAGAGTATTGAGGTAGAGACCTGTTAAGATCTAATATATTAAGATCTTTAGCAACACTGATTTAAGTGTGCACTCAGTAATGAGATTTATAATACGATGGTTAAGCACACCTTTCTTGAAAGGATTTAATTAGTGTACTACGCTTGTTAGAATGAGTAAAAATGTTGACCTGACTGTATGCAATCTACTATTGTTTATTTACAGATCCATTAAAGCCTTTACAATAATAATATCACCTTGAGTGATTGATTAATACCTTTTCTCTGCTTGTCAGTAGCCTCTGTTCTGTTCTTGAAAATTGATTTGAATCTATTTGTGTTCTTCTACAAGAATTCTCTATCTGGTCTTTAGTTTCTCTACTTGGCTACTATCTTCATTGAACAACTCTCTTATTCTCAATGGATTGAGCACCTATTTATACAAGTATTGACCTATCTTGGAATTCATGATTTACAACGTTAATCCTCAGTTCCAAGGTTTACAACTTGACCTTGATCTCTAGTTTGCATGTTTTAAAATAGTAAAACTAATTAAAACAATAAAGATTACATTGCTTCCTCCGCACATAATGGATTTAAAGGCAAATCAAGAAGTTATAAATACAACTTCAGTGATTTATTTGACGTGGAAAGTCAGACCCACTTTTTGTGGGATGTAACTAACTGTCGATTCTTGGTTGTCGATTTAAAATTGTAGTTTGTTGGTGTTCCTTGACTAAACTATTCATCGAGTTCCCTGTATCTGTCGGGTTCCTCTCTTTGTTGTACTGTTGGGTAGCACTGTTGTTACTCATCGAGTATCGTTTACCTTTTTGTCATCGGGTAACACTTTAATAGTGTTTTTCGAGTAACATTGGCATCAGATAGCATTGTGCCTTGTCTATCGGTGTAGGGTAAACTGATGGTGAAGATCATGTATTTCTCTAAGTATATTAATGGAAAAATATAATGCCTTCAACTTTTCTTTCTTTCTCTGTTCTTTCTACTCGGTGAATGCTTTGTCCTCTGTTGCTTGGTGTCTGCAGAATTCTTTGGCTCTATTCTTCAGCCTGTATGATCAAATCTACATGAAGAATTCTATCTTCATCAGAATATATTCATCATTCCTCACTTTTCATAATGTATTCATTGTCTCTTTATATAGACATGATTAGTCACTCAATCTCCTTGTTTTTTTCATAGATCACTTCTTGATCTGTAAAACTCGCCATGCTTTGCTTTATCCCGTAAAGCTCTACTTTAGTTTTATTTTGTAGATCTCTCCTTGATAACTATGCTTTAAATATCTTCCAAGCTTTAGTTTAGCTGATCGTTAGAAATAAAGAAATCAATCAGTCAATCTCTAAATATAGCTCTTGCCAGCTAAGTAGTTTTTTCATTCTTGAACTTCAGTTTTGATCGGTCATCAACTCCAGTTAGCTCGATCATTGACTTCAATTTACTGTGATGCTCGGTATACACCGTGAACTGCTTGGTGACACTTTCTTGGTAACACTTTCTCGGTTACTACTGTGATCTATTTATACTGTCCGTCGGTGTTTACTATCACTCAGTGTATACAGACTTTTATGTTTTACCGATAACATAAAATTTTTCTCTTTAGTTTTTCAAGATTATGGCCGATATGTGTTTGAATAATCAAAACATATCAAGTTCACATCAATGAAAATACAATACATTAACTGATTTAATGTCTTGCATTCACTTTTGCATCTTGGTAATCATCAACTTATCATCTTCAAACATTCAATCAGTTATAGTTCATCAATCTCTCCCTTTGGTATCGATGGAAATATACTATAAAATAGGCAGTATAAGATATGCCATAACATACCAATCTTATTTTTGTATAACCAATTCAAATATCTGAATCTCAGTAATCTCTTCTAGCTCATATTTGATTCTTGTTGTGTGCTCTCCCTTTCTTCATTCCCTTCAATGGATAGGTGTAGCAATTCTATTTTATGATTATGTCTCTCCCTTTGATGGATGGTTATTTGATTGAATATCTCTCTCTTTTTGTTGTAGAAGCTCTTCTCCCTGATGTATATTTCATTGAGTCTTCCTCTCCCTTTGAAAGCAATTCCAAAAAAATTCAGCTCTGTAGTAGCCAATAGTCTTTTTCTGGTGTGTGGTTCAAATAGGTACCTCTAGTCTACTGATATATCATTGCAGTCCATATCTCAGCTTGTATCAACATGATTGATCTGCTGATAATGTGTAGGTTGATGCAGCCTTCAAGTCATCTTAGTGACCAGTAGACAAGGGTCAAACCACCAGTCTATTCCTCAGGTACTCAAATGTATCTTTTGGTAAGGGTTTTGTGAATATATCTTCTATTTATTCTTTGGATTGTACATATTCCAATATCACCTCTTTCTCTTGTACTTTTTCCCTCAAGTAATGATACTTAATAGCTATGTGCTTTGTCTTACCATGCATTACAAGGTTCTTTGAATTATTTATAGCACTTATATTATCACAATATATAATTACTAGGTCAATAATTTCTTCATTCATACCTTTCAGTAATTGCTTGATCCATGCAATGTTAAAACAATTTGCAGTAGCAGTTGCATATTCTTCTTCTGCGGTTGATTGAGATATGCATCCTTGCTTTTTACTTATCCATGTGACAAGTCTATCACCCATAAAGAATGCTCCTCCCGTTGTGCTATTTCTATCATCTAAGTTTCCAGCCCAATTAAAATCAATATAAACTTGTAGCTCAAATTTGCCTTCTTTATTGTACCACAAACCATAGTCTTCAGTATTCTTCAGATATCTCAAAAAAAATTTAACAGTAGTCATGTGTGATTCCTTAGGATTAGCAGAGAATTTTGCAACTACACCAACTGCATGTGCTATATCTAGTCTAGTGTGTAAAACATAAATTAGTTTTCCAATCATAGATCTGTATAAGGTCTGATTTACCCTCGTTGTTTGTCTTCCTTTGTCAATTTGCATTTGGTTTCGATATGTGGTCCAACTGGTTTTGAGTCCTCCATCTTGAATATCTTTAGAACTTCTTTGATATATTTAGATTGTGTGATGTAGATGCCTTCTTCCTGTTGTAGAATCTGTAGACCAATGAAAAATTTGATCTCTCCAAAAATTGACATTTAAAATTATTTTCTCATTTCATCTGCAAATGATTTGCATAGCATATTATTACCTCCAAATATGATATCATCAAAAAATATCCCAGCAATCAAAACTTTATCATCAGTATCTCCTTTCAAAAATAGATTATTGTTGTCACTTGTTCTAACAAATCCAAATCTAATGAGATAAGAGTGAAGTCTTTCATACCATTCTCTCGGTGCTCGTTTTAATCCATACAAGGCTTTGTGTAGTCTACAAACCATGTTCCTCTTGTTAGGATCGACAAACCCTTCGAGTTGTTCAATGTATACCTCCTCTTCTAGTATTCCATTTAGAAATTCAGATTTAACATCCAGTTGGTATACTTTGAATCCTTTAAAAGAAGCATAAGCAAGTAGAATTCTCACCCCTTCTAGTCTATCTATGAATTCCAAGGTTTCTCCATAGTCAATACCTTCTTCTTGTGTATACCCTTTGCATACCAGTCTTTCTTTATTTCCTGTGACTTCTCCATTCTCATTGAGTTTGTTTCCGAATATCCATTTGGTACCAATGACATTTTTGTCACTTGATCTAGGTACTAATGTCCATGTTTTATTCTTCTCAATCTGTTCAATCTCTTCATTCATTTCACTAACCCATTCTTGATTCTCAAATGAAGCATTAACATATTTAGGCTCAAAATCACAAATCAAACATCTAGTGTTAAGAGACTTACTTCTTGTTCTCATTCCAGCTCTTTTTCCTTCAATGATTTGGTCTTGTGGATGGTTTCTTCTGACATATTTAGCAAGTACAGGTTCATATCTGTGTTCTTCATTATCACTCAGTTAAGCATTGTGAGCATTTTCCTGATTCTCGGTGTGTGAAGCTTGTTGCTCGGTTGCATTGTTCTATCACTTGGGCAAGGTGACAAGTTCTTCAATGTAGACAAATATTTTGTAATCTTCTGGTTCCTCTCTTCTTTCCTCATCATTTTTCTCAAAAAAATCATCCACTTTAACATTTGCACTTTCAATGATTTTGTTAGAAGATTTGTTTAGAAATTTATAAGGTTTGCTTTTAGTAAAATATCCTAGAAGTATTCATTCATCACTTTTAGAGTCAAGTTTCCTATTTCTATCATCTTTTAGTATATAACATTAAGTTCAAAATATTCTAAAGTAACTCACATTTGATGTGTATCCATAGCATAGCTCATAAGGTGTCTTATTGGTGTTTTCTTCAATTGAACTCAGTTTAGTGTATAGACAACAATACTTACAACTTCTCTCTAGAATGTTTGTGTGATACCTTTTTCAATCATCAGTGTTTTGGCACAATAAACAATTGATCTATTTCTCCTTTCAACAATCCCATTTTGCTATGGTGTTCTCGATGTAGAAACCTATCTTGTAATCCCATGTTCATTACAAAAGTTAGTGAATTCATCATAAATAAATTCTCCTCATCTATCTGATCTTAAACATTTCAGTTCTTTTCCACTTTGTTTTTCTACTTTTTCTTTATACCATTTGAACATCTTAAATGCTTTAGTTTTCTCTTTTAAGAATATAACAGTCATCATCCTAGAATAGTCATCAACAAATAGAATAAAGTATGTATCACGATAATATCTCTTTTTTCTCATTGGTCCACATAATTTAGTATGGATTAACTCTAGAATAGCATTAGATGTGTATTTTTTCTCTTGAAAATAGACTTTGTCATTTTTCCTTTTTGATAATTCTTGCACATAACATGGTTGGGCTTTGGCATACTCGGTAAGTCTCTTAATTTTCTTTTCTTACTTATCTTAACCATGTAGTCAAAATTCACATGAGCTAACCTTTTATTCCACAACCAAACATCTTCATTTCTAGCCAATAAAAAATTGGTCTCAATGTTGTCAAGATAGAATAGATTACCTTTTGTTTGTTCACCAGTACCGATCAACTTTCCTATTCCATTATAGATCTTTTCCTTTTTGTTCTCAAATGCAATTCAGTGTCCTGTGTTGTTCAGTTGTGAAACACTCAATAAATTATAGCTGAGTCCTTTCACCCAATATGCATTTTCACATCTAATCAGATTATTCAACATGATGGTACCTTTTCCTTCAACTGGGAAAGGTGATTCATTACCCATCCTAACTGATCCACCATTATAGTATTCAAAAGTTTCAAAATTTTCTTTATCTCTAGTAATGTGATGAGTACATCCACTATCAATATTCCAAACATCATTTTTTCTAACTTTAGATATGAGTGTTGTTTCAACATACCTTTCTTCATCATCTGAATCATCCTTCATAGAAACAAATACTACCTCAACATCTTCATCAGAATCAGTGTTAGAATTTTTAGCTTTGTTCTCAACTAGGTAACAAGCCTTCTTGCCTTTGTCCTTGTAATCTCATTTATATCTTCTGTCAGAATGTTAGTTGCTTCTTTAGTCTCAGTCATCGCTTCTATCATACTTCTTTTCATAAGACCTGTCATTGTTTCTTTCATCCTTTCTCTTGTTGGGGCATCTAGTAGCAAATTTTCCAATTTATTTGCAATTAAAATAGACCAATGGTAATTTACCTTTATATCTTCATTTACCTCTATGTAATCTTCTAGCCATTATTGCTTCAAGTTCATCAAGTTCTTGTTCATCACTATCACTGTCACTATCACTGTCACTATCATTTCTCATAGTGTGTATGTGACTAGATTTGCTTATTTTCAAAGAATATTTGAATGCAAACTCAATAGTTGGTAAGACACTATTGACATAGTTGTTCATCTCAAATGAAATAAGTCTACCAATCAAACTATCAAGAGTAACATTGTTATTTTATATTGCTCTCATTTCTTGAATTGCAGATGCTCTAATAGCATAAATAGGTAGTAAGGCTCTCAAAATTTTACTTACAGCCATTTCTTCCTCAAGTACTCCTCCTACTCCATAGATAGCATTAACAAATTATTTGATTCTGCTACTGTACTAAGTGATGTTCTCTCCTTTCATTCTTAGGTCATCAAACTTTCATCTTAGGCTTTCAGCTTTATCTCTCAGCACATTAGTGTCTCCTCCATGTACTAGCTTGAGTTTGTCCCACATTTTCTTTGCAGAGGAGCATGATTTCACATCTTCAAATTCAACATCAGATAGTGAATAAGCAAGTTCTATCATTATAGAATTGTGTTCATGTTTCTCTCTCAATAGATCAACAGTTAGAGGTCTAGTAGGTGCAACATATTCAGTATCCAAGTGTTGTGTGACATCATTTCCAATACCTGCTAGATGAAGTCTTATTATTCTTTTCCATGATGCAAAGTTGTCCTTCTTCAACTTAGGCACATCCCTTTTACTTATCTTGTTCAATCTTTATCTTAAGTTTTTAAACTATCTTCCAAGCACCAAAGCTCTGATACCAATTGCTTGAATAAATGAGAGGGGGGGGGTGAATCAGTGGCCTTAAAATAATACCAAAATTACAACCAAAACTTATATATCAAATATTATATCCTCTAGTTATCTTTCAGTCCATCAAGATGTATGCCTTAAATAAATTTAACAAATCTAACCTGCTCGGTAAGATATATTGTTTATCTTTCTAGACTTTACCGAATAGCAGTAAATAAACTTAGTGTTAACCGACCAATCCAGTTTCAATAATGTGTAAAGAAAAATATAAATGCAATAAACCATATACACATTTGAAACAAATTTTAACGTGGAAACCCTGTTAAGGTAAAACCACTTGTGACCAGTAACCCAAAAATTTTCACTCTTCTAAAGTGAGCTCGGTGAAGAGCCAACCCCGTTAAAGGTTACAAACACATTGTTAAGTGTGACCTTGTTAGAGGATTTAAAAATAATAGTTTGTCTTTTGACCTAGCACTCACTATGTTGTCAACAAGAAAAACTTTTGATACTCTTGAGTATCTCAATACATTAACGACTGTTAAATCTCACTCGGTTAAGAGATTTTCTAAATCAATGGTTAAACTGATACGGTAAATGATCTATTCAATAATACAACTTTAACTTGCAGATATTAGATCTATTTTTACTCTAATAATACCTCTTTAATCAACATTCACTTTAGTTCCTTTTCTTTCTTTCTTTGTTCTTTCTACTCGATGAATGATTTTTCCTTTGTTGCTAAGTGTCTGCAGAATTCTTTGGCTCTATTTTTCAGCCTGTATGATCAGATCTGCATGAATTCCATCTTCATCAGAATATATTCAGCATTCCTCTCTTTTCATAATAAATTCCTTGTCTCTTTATATAAACATGATTAGTTGCTCAATCTCCTTGTTTTTGTCATAGATCACTTCTTGATCCATAAAACTTGCTATACTTTTCTTTACCTCGTAAATCTATGCTTTAGTTTTATTCTATAGATCTATCCTTGATAACTATGCTTTAAATATCTTTCAAGCTTTATTTTAACTGATTGTTAGAAATAAAGCAATCAATCAGTCAACTTCTACATATAGCTCTTGCCAGCTAACTATTTTTTTCATTCTTGAACTTCAATTCTGATCGGTCATCAACTTTAGTTAGCTCGGTCATTGACTTTAGTTTACTATGATGCTCAGTATACACCGTGAACTGATCAGTGAAACTTGCTCTATAACACTTTCTTGGTTACATCTGTGCTCAGTTTATACTGTTCGTCGGTGTGCACTGTCTGTTATTGTTTACTTTCAATCGATGTATACAGACTTTTATGTTTTACTAGTAACATAAACTTTGTGTATCATCTTAAAATGGAAGCACTTCCATGTTAAGAGTGTTTAGCCCTCCTTAAGGGACATTTTTGACCTCCATCATATCATCCTCTCATTTCTACATCATCTCATGCTTATGTGCTGGTTCAGGACCCTGATTGGGCCTCTCCGGGCACCTCCTACCCCACCTGGCATATTTACCAGGGGTTCTAACCCCCTGGGTCAAGGTCAACCTTGACCCTGACCTAGGTCCCCCTTTCAAATAAGGAAACTTGTCGGCTGTCGGGGCTCATAAAAAATTCAGTTTTCTCGCTTCCGAGTCGGCTGTTTCAGGTTCCAAAGAATTAAATCCTAAATTATATTTAATATAGGTCCTTTTCTAGGGGCATGGGTCTAATTAGAATTTAATTATCCTATGTCAGCCTCCTTAGAAGATTGTGCCCTAATTTCATATAAAAGGAAGTCTCTCT
>MU224010.1:2648559-2664313 GCA_018584345.1 Thuja plicata
AGTACTTGTACGAAACCCTTATATAAACATAGAATAAGTAGTTGTATCTGTGGAAGACAAAAAGAAACTGAGCAGGTCGGTAAGAAGATAGAGGGGTAAACCCTCAATATTCATTATTGACTAACATGATAAGGAGCACAGATATCCAATTTTAGAGTACATTGACATGTTAAGTACTAGGAGAAAGGTTCATGATTAAGGGAAATTTGTGATGTTCAATGTTTAGTTAACATCATTTATTGGCTTATTTTGTACATCGATCTAATAAATTATTGTTAGAAATATATAGCTTAGTTTTTTTTTTATGGAAGATTTGTTTGTATATTGAATTTGAGCTAAAGTATTAGAGATTTGAATCTTGGCGATAAGAATCTTGCATGACATTGGGCAAAATTGACAATTAAAGAGAATGATTAGCGTAGAGGGATAACACTTGGACTCATGAAGGTAATGTGTATGAAAAAAATATAACTATCACTATGATATGAACTTAAAATTTATTTATCTTGACAATAATAAAAGAAATTTTGAGATTTATAAGAGTCAACTTCAATTACCAAACTTAACAAATTAGCTAGTAAAGTTTGTAGGGCTTGACACTTCGTGCTAGCATGCAAACAGAACTAGCATGTGTGTTTTATAGTTTTCTACTTGGGATAGAATGATCAAGAGGGAGAGAGATGGAAATTTGAGCTAATTACCCAAAAGAAGGAAAACATGAAAGAGCTTTCATAAAATGGGTTGAGATTATGCATCATCCTAATATTTCCACAAGCGGATTACATTCTTCCTAGTTTTCACAAGATGGTTTGCATTTCCATTTGGCAATGAGCCAATTATTATGTAGTTGGCGGAATGGCAAAGTAGTATTTTGTTGACTTGAGAGGGAAGAATGAGATACTATGGGCTTGGGATCAATACTAATCATTTTAGATGTTATATCTTGATAGAATACAAAGAACTTATGGGTGAGGGATGGAAGCATAAGAATTGGAATTCAAAGCTATCTTGACTATCAAAGTTATTGAGATTGAACTAATTCAAGAAGGGGCTAGGGTTTACTAGGAAACTCTCATATATTCTTGCACAACTAGATGCCTTTTAGTGAAAATGTTTTTTTTTTTTCTCCTTTAAGTGTGATGATAACTTGTTCAAAGGAAGCTCATTCACTTGAATCAACCTACTCCATTGAATAGAAGATGTGGAAAACTAAGACTCGTGTCTAATAGAGTGATCATATCAAGTTAATTATCGTGAAATAGTTCACAAAGTTTTCCATATGCTATTGAAAGGGGTAAAGCCTTGAGTTTTGAAGATTGGGCTAAGAATTATAGAGATTGAAATCATGTTTAAGGAGTTATGATTTTTGTTGTAGCCTAGACAAGTCCCATAGATTATCGAACTGCTAGATTCCTTTCTCTAAAAATTTGTTTACCTTTAATCCTAATGATAAGTAGCCCAAATGAAGCTCACTAATGTGAAGAAACTTAGGATGGGGTCCCATGGAAGGTGGCTTTCTAAAAAAATAGAGTTGGGGTTGCTTACTACTTTTTAGGAATATTTTAAAGGAGGTGGTCCCGTGAAATTTGTAGTCTAGTTGAGTTTAAAATTTTAAATTCAGATATTTAAGGAAGTTGGTGGTTATGCATAAGAAAAATAAGTAAAAAAAAATCATTTTTTCACCAATATCATTTTTTAGGAAAATTCTGAAATTAAATATTTGACAAATGGCAAAAAAATATTCCTAAGCTAGTGGGGCAATTTCTATCCCCACCGATTTTCCACCCACTTGCTAATTTGTAGGAGCTCATGTTTTAAAGGAAAAGATTCCAAAAATTCCCGCAGCCAAATAATTTTTTTTTCATGAGACCACCCTCTTCCTCAAAAATAGAGCTTAAGCCCCCCTCATGGGACCCTTGCCTCACTTCATAAAAGTGAGGATGTAGATAAATTGACACTCATGTTCAAGGGAGTTTTTAATATAGGATTTGACACACCAACATACTTACAATTAGTGAAATCTATAAGTTGGATTGACGAAGCTCTATCCCCTACTCGAAAGGTAGCCAACCTCAAGAGTTTTTAGAAAGTAAATACAGTCTTACCAAATCTATCAAATTAAGAATTCTTTGGTTAATCCATTCAAGGGGACATGTGACTAATAAAGAATTGGCATAAAAAGGAATTTTGTGAAAATGAAAAACTATTAGCTATTGCGTGTTTTAATTTTATTCAAAACTCTAAATATATAAAGGAATATGACAATCATATACAAAATTTATTCAATTGATTATCTTTTAAGATTTAAAATTGATCATTGAAATCCTAAACTAACACCTTGCACTAAAGTAGAAAAGAGAAAAGTGATATAGAATTAATGGTGAATCAAAATATCTCATCAATCATCTTATATATAATATTTTGAATGGATAGACACACCTTTAAAGATCAATCTCTACTAGATCCTTCATAATAATCCCAACATGAGATTGTGCAACCTTTACATGATATTATGTTTGATTGATGATAAATACTTGCAAAGTTCAAATAGGTATTTGTTGATGTGGTTTGCATACAACATAACACAAGTAAAATATACAAACAAGATATTAGCTCTCTTGAAAGTTTTTAAAGCATAATTTAGCAAAATTTAGCATCCCAGGGTTTTGATAATCAATTCTTGATGCACTAGGTTCACTTAGAGTTCTTTGTAAGTTGACCTTACAAAGAAGCTTACACAATGATGATCTTACTAGAACTTATGGTAAAACTGATTAATAAGATCATTAACTAAACATACATGATTTCACTTTTATTTAAAAATATCAAATTATTTTGACAAATTTGAAAGCTTTTGAGTAACTTTGATCAATTCTACTAAAACTATTTGGAATATTACCAAATGATCATAAATTAAGGGTTAGAGACACTGAGTTTTTAGTGACTTCACACTAGAATATCCATTAAGAATCATGAATTGAAACCTAAATTCAATCTATTCTTTACTAGAATATTTTACAACTACACATAAATGATACAAATTTTCAAATGAAACTTATTAGACAAAGACAAAGAAATTGATCAAATGTACCCAACTATTAACACAAATTTGATATTTCAAAAAATATGATATATGTAACATTCATCTATAATTTATAATTAGGAATGGAATGTTGTTTGCCTCAATTTTACATTCATTTACAAGAATATACAAATGATCTCACTATATGAGAGGAAACCATGAAGTGAGCAATAGTTAACAATTCTTTAACTAATTGTTCCCATGAATATCAACCATTTATGACCTCCATTAAAAAAAAAACTAAAGCCCTTTTATAGACACAAAATGCCAATAGCTAGTTATAAATTGATGGTCTAAATTACATCTTGAAAATGGTCTTTAAAACTTTAAAATTGTGGCATATTCCTTCTACATCAGCATCTTACAATTGGCATGTAGCAATTTTCTTAGAGAATCAACATCATTGCATTTGAATTTAGTCATATTCTATTGCGGTTTTACACCTTTGCATCAGAACCTTTTAATTATCTTCAAAACCGTAATGAGCTAGTGTGTGTTAGGAAAATGGTGTCTCAACCTTGTAATAATAAAAGGAAACCATGAATACATGAACAATAGGGTTTTGGGGGTAGTTCCCCCAACTTGGGGATTGCAAGGGGTTCTCCCTTGCTATTCTCGGTCTCATCACCATGTGGGGGTCCAGCGGGCAATGTGCCTCAGTGAGGGTTTTCAAGGGTAGTACCCTTGAAATAAAATTTCATTAATTTTTCAATGTGAATCCTAACCATTTGTTATTAAAGGAGCAATGGTGGACATTTTGTGGGTGGTTTTAGCCCATGGTTTTGTAATACCATTTGATGGTTTCATATTTTGTATTTCTTATATATTAGGTGTGTAAGAGGCATTGTGGTGTATTGTAAGAGTATCATAGTTGTTGAGCTACCTCTAGATCTTCGTTGGTGATACTATTGTGAGAATATTGCTCTACAGGTATATTGTAATCTATTATTGATTTCTAAATAATATATTGGGTAACTTTTGGAGTGTGAGGTTGTCCTCCCCAAAGGGTTTTGTCCACGTAAATCACCGTGTTGTGGTATGCATGTTATTTATGTTCTTTTCTATAACTGTTGTAAAGATTTGAGAAATTTTTACATAACCCTCCTCTCAAGATTAGTGTAGGCAGTTGTTATGCTACTTAACTTTCTTATAGTGTGGAGGAAGCTGGAAGCCAAAAATATTGTAGAAGTGTTGGACCTAAAATTATCTAAAAAAATGTAACCGAAAATTAAAAATGACATTACTTTCAAACTTATCCTTTGCAAAAGTCATCTTTAATGATACACTTTCTTTCTATTTAAGCTTATTTTCTTTTCTTTTAATGAAGGCTATTAGTACTCTTAATTTCTCCTCTATTGAGCTCCTAGGACATTTTTTCATCTACATTTACATGTACCATATATTTAGCATTTTTACAAATTTTTCATTCCTCTTCTTTGTATCTTTGTGATACTCTTTAATCTGTATTATCTTTTGCATGACTTTATTTAGTGTATGCTCGCTCAAATTATTTATGGGATAATTTGTAATGCCCCATCATGAAGCCCTTGGACAAAAAGGCCAAAACATAATAACACTAATAGTTAACAACCTCTTTTTTTTGTTTTCAATACACTAATTATACATAAGTCAACATTATATAACATAACCAAAGAAATATCTAGCCATGAATTACCAACACAAGAAGATGAAGTACAACAGAAACATCGAAGGGTCTAATGACTTCCAACTAAGAAACCATAAACCAAATTAAACACTAATAATAGAAAAGACACCTAAGGCAAATGCAGACGCCAATCATTGTAAATGTTAATCCCCCAATGCATAGACATTGATCACCAATCAATTACTTGGACTGGGATGTCACAGTCCAACAAGGAGGAGGAGACAATATATAGGGCACAAATGTGGAATAGCATAGATGTCAATTGGGAAGATCATGGATGCCATTTGAAAAATAGGCATTTTTTGAAGACTAGACTATCTCAATCCAGTCGAGCAGAGACATCGGTCGCTAAGTGGAGGCACCAGTCAAAAAAGATGCTTTGAGTGTTAGAAGAGGCGCTGATCAGGGAGCCACAATCCAAACTTAAGTATTTCAATATGATGACTCACCTAATGATCTCGATAGGTCAACTACTCTCAAGATAGGTATAGAGAGTGCTTGAAGGAGTATAATTGAATACAATTTTGATAACAAAAGTATATAAATCATGATTCAAAATGAGCAAGTTTGAATACAATATCATCACACACTAACACAAGCATGAGCATGAAAACACAAGTGAATTACTAGAAACATCATAGTTTAATGTCATCATATGATTGAGACCGCTCGAATACATGTTCACCAGCCCCCAATGGTGGTTGGTCATCCCACCCAACCATGAGGACCCTTAGGCCCTCCCCACCATGCTTATGGAGATAACCCCATGGACACACACACATACACACACAAATCAACATAATATGAGGTCACAACACATTTAAGGGTGAAAATTATCCACATTCACGTAAGCCCGCAAGAGACAACACATGACAAGGGTCCATCACAGAGGTAGAATCTAGAAAAGACAATAAATCATCAAGGATTAAGCCCATAAATAATATCACTAGAAGAAGGCATCACATAAACACTATTTAATCTCTTCCAGGAATGGATTCTCCTCCTAGGAAATCCATCAAGTCTTCTATCCAAGGCATGGGAAACCTGTACCTGAATGTAATTTTTTTTATGGCTTTGGAGTCTGTACACAATCTCCATGTCCCTTCCTTCTTTGGAGCCAAAAATGCAGGCACAACACAAGGACTTATACTCTTTCTTATGAACCCTTTGTTTATAAATTCTTGTATTTTCCTTGCAATTTATTCATTCTGATCTGGAGTCATCTTGTCGGCTTCTTTGTTGGGTAATGCAGAACTAGGTATAAGGTCTATATAATGACTGACATCTCTGTGGGTGGCAATGCTTCTAGTATGCTTCCTGCAACCACACCTTTGTATCTGTCTAACAATAATTGTACCTCTTTGGGACCTACACTCCTTTCTTGTACTTTGTTCTCAAAATTTTTCTTGACCACTTCTTTGGGATTCATTACTAGCGAAAAACATGGGGTACCCTTCTCTTTGAGGGTCTTCATGAATTCCTTTTCATCTAGCAACATGACACTAGCCACTATGTGTTTATCCTTACCATCATCAGGGAGTGCGGCCATAGTGTAACTCACACCATCCTTGGTCACTAAATAAACATTTTTCTTACCATCATGTTGTGCACTCACATCATACTGCCAGGGTTTCCCTAGGAGCAAATGACAAGCATCCATCTCAGTCACATCACACAAGATTTTTTCTTTATACTCACCTATTTGGAACTCTACCCAAACTTGTTCATTTATTAGGGCTTGTTGTTCTTTGTTCAACCAAGAGACTTTGTAGGGTATGGATGAGGAACCTTCTTCAACCCAAGATTATTAACCATCTCTATTGATGCAAGATTATCAATTGACCCTAAATCCACAATAACATTACATACCTTTCCACTTACCTTGCATGCAGTTTTGAATAAGGATTTCCTCTATGGGGGATCCTTTTTATTTGGCACTTTCAAAAGGGTCCTATTGAACATTAGGCACTCCCCTTGCTCTGGATCAGCAGGTCTTGAGGTTGGGTGTACACTTTGATTGACTTCTTCCTAGGCCAAATGAATTCCTCTTTCTCCCCCTTGTCTGTTTGACCCTATCTTCTCAAGGCATCTAAAAGATTGGTGGCCAACTTGATTGCATGTGAAACATATGCCAGTGAATACATTTGATCCTCTACCCCCAAATCTTCCTCTTCTATTGAACCTTCTTCCTCTAAATCTGCCTTTGTGGCTTGATTATCATTCTTGGTCTTGGTTACCCGACTCTCCTTATGGCCTAGGAGATGCTCCCCTTCCACCAAATCTACCCTTGCCTTTGAAATTTCCTCCTCTACCTCTATTTTGATGGTCTCCCTTTCTCTTCTATTTTTCTTCAATCCTTAGTGTCATTTGAAAGCACTTATGAACTATCTCAGGACTGAAGAGATTGATTTCATCTTGAATATTGTATTTGAGGCCATTCAAATTCCTTTCCAACTTCTTCTTCTCACTTTTAGGTACCCTTTCTTTGAGGGTCATCCTATGAAACTCCTCTATGTATGCACCTACATCTAAATCCCCTTGTCTTATATTTTGTAAATTCTGATGCATCACCACTTCATAATCTTTAGGCACAAATTTCCTCTTTACTTCTACAACCATCCTCTTCCATAAAGAGATGGGATTCTTTCCTTCCTCCACTCTCTCATTTTTCAAGAAATTCCACCAACTAAGGGCAGAGCCCTTCATCCTTGATTTGGCAGTCTTCACCTTTTGATTATCAGGCACATCATCACATTCAAAGAGATTTTCCAATGCTTCTAGCCAATCCATAACTTCCTCAGGATTCATCTTCCCAGTGAACACAGGTAGGTTTTCTTTGCTCTCCTTATTCCCTATCCTCTGAAGGGTTTCAATGAAGGGTCTCAGATATGTAGGCACTCTCTCTCTTGCCTGCAAAGGGGTATCTTCTTCATCCCCATCTTATTCTCCTTCAGAGTCTTCTCCATCCCTTCTATCTACTTTGTCTTTCAATCTCTCTATTTCTGCTTGCATCTTCCTACTTTCTTCCATGTGCTCTCTCATTATCTTGGCAAGTTCCACATTGGTGATCCTTGTAGGGATCTCCTCACTATCTCCACCTTTTGTTCTATCTTCCATTTTTAAAATCCTTTTCCCTAAGGATACTCTTATTACTCTAATACCACCTCGTATAAAGTAGGAAACTAGAAGAATGATACAACCCAACTCACTGGTTCTTCACTCTTTGACTCAACTTCTAAGCCAATCTCCAATTGGGATTTTCAATTCACCTATACCATGGATAGTCATGAAATTAAAACTTCTAGGGAGTGATAAGATTTATTCCTCCTTAGGATGTATTACCTTGACCTTCTAAACAAGTTTGAACCCTTCATTCAAAGTTTGGAGTCATAAAGCACACAACTGTTCTAAAGGATAGTAGCCCTAAAAACTCAATTTTTTTTAGAACAACTCACAATTTATCCACAAAACCCATTAAAATATTTATGTTTTGAGATACCCTTTTTGGGCCTTAGACAAACTCCAAAATATTGGGTCTTGACTTTTCTCTTGCACCCACAAATATTCACTAATGGACACATACCTAATAGGCCTAATTAGGATTGGTTTCCAAATCAAGTCCTTAGAAATGGGTTCACATAACAAAGAAAAAGGCTTGGATGTGTTATTCTATCCCAAAATACACATTTTCCACCATTCAATTGGTTCTATTCACTCCCTGGTATGACTGTCTCATTAATTCTTCTTACTTATAGACTAAACACATAGGCTTGTTTAGCCTAGGTCTTGGTGGGAAAACTACCAAACCGTACTCCCTGATCCTGCCCTTCAGGATTCCTAAATTAAAACTCCCTAACTTTCATTCCACCAAGAGCCATGAAATTCCAACAATGGGATTGCAAGTTAGGGCTCCATCTTCCACTAGACCCTATAAACAAGGGTTTCCTAGACTGGTTCTACCAAATGGATCACAACTTTTGCCAAACCTCACCAAATGGGATCAAACCAATTGTATTATAATAACAATTCACATTACTATGCAAATTTTTCAATCTTTTATCAATTTCAATCACTAGACAATCATACTATACGAAAATCATAGAGATTTTTTGCAAATTCAGAGTTTATTCATTCAAATTCCACCAAAGCTTCGTACATAAATTGAAAAATATTCATGTATGGTCTAAAGGGATGTAAATAGACCTCTCCCAATGAATACAACTATTTTCAAATGGTTGTGGCCGTTGGTTTCCAAATTGCAACTTCTCGAGGAACTTTTTTTAATGTTGCTTGACAATATTTACATATTTTTATGCATTTTGGCAATTTATGTCTTAATGATCCCAAATGAGTTTGTAGGCTCTTGTAATCCTTTCAAAGATGTAATTTATTCCTATATCTACCTCCAACTCACCTAAAAACCTTATTACATCCCTTTATGTACCCCTTAGTCTAATAGGACTCTAGGTTTATAAAACACCTTATAGCCTATTAGCCTTACAAATGGGTCATTGAGTACATCATGGGTGATCCTACTGGATTCAACTCTTTATTCCCTTAACTCATATCTACCAAGAAACTTGGTTACATGAGGGTTCCCTAATCCAATTTCCCTCTCTACCCATTTCCCTATTCCCATTGTTGTTCATTATCTTGGTGTTACTCTTGGTATTCCTCTTGACAAGGATTTCATCTAGTCCTTATGTGATGGCTCGTAGCTCTCTTCTGACCTCTATTTGTGGGAGGCATCCTTCAAGAATATAAAAAGATACATAAATAAATTTATACCCTTAGTTGCATAGTAAGATAAAGCATATAATTCCCCATCATGAAACCCTTGGACAACAAGGCCAAAATATGATAACACAAATAGGTAACAATTTTTTTGGTTTTTAATACACCAATTATGCATAAATTAACATTAAATAACATAGCCAAACAAAGATCCAACCATCAATTACCAACACAAGAAGATGAAGTGGAATGGAAAAATCCAAGGGTCCAAAGAATTCTAACCAAGGATCCATAAACCAAATTAAACAGTAATAACAATAGAGATGCCAAATTCAGACATAAATGCCTATCCAGTAGATGTCGATCCCCAATGTATAGATGCCAATTTCCAGTTAATTACCTGGACTAAGATGTCTCAATCCAGTGAGGTAGAGTAAATGATCAATGAGGTGCAAATTTTGAATAACATAGGTGTTGATTGGGAATATCATGGATGTCGATTGATAGATATACATTTTTTGATGAATGGATTGTCTCGGTTTAGTGGGGCAAATATGTTGGTCACCAGGTCAAGGCATTGATCAATGAAGACACTAGAGTGTGTGTAGAGATTTGGATCGGGAAGCCTCAACCCAAACTTAAGGATTTCAACGTGACCACTTTCCTAATAAACTCGATAGGTCAATTGCTATTAGCATAGGTACATGTAGTGCTTAAATGGCTATAATTGAATACAATTTCAATAATGAAAGCACATGAATCATAATTACAAATGAGAAATTATGAATACAATATCATCACACACTAACAAAATCATGAGCAAAAAAATACAGGTGCATTACTAGTAGCGTCATAGTTTAATGTCATCATATAATTAGGACTCCTTGAATAACTTTTCACTAGCCTTTGATGGTAGTTGTTCACACCACTCGACCACAAGGACCCCATACCCTACCCACCGTGCTCACAGAGATAACCATATATCCACATACACATACACCCACACAATGACCAACATGATACAAGGTCACTACACATTCAAGGGTGCAAATTATCCACATTTACATAAGACCACAAGAGACGATAGACAACAAGGGTCCACCCCAAACGTACAATCAAGAAAAGACAATAATTCATAGAGGATCAAGCCCATAGACAATAGTAGCAAAAGAAGGCATTACATAAACACTATCTACTTCCTTCCGAGAATGGGTGGTGAGTCCAAAAGTGGGATTATCAAGCATTCTTTTTGTGAAGACAAGGAATCTCACCCGTTCCCTTGATCAACATACAACGAATGGCCAAGCTCCATACATTTGATCAACATTCATATACAACCAGGAACACACCTTTGACCTACATATAATCAATGGTCGGGCTCCATGCCTTCAATCAACACTCGTATATGGCTAGACAATCACATAGTGTGTTTATTGCATATAAAATTATTTTATCTCAATTATTTTATTTTCTTATTTGTGTTTTCGCTTATTTATTCAACCCTCAATGGGTTACCCTAGTGTCCAATTTATGCCCTACTCCCCTAGTGGGAGCCACTCCTGAATCTAACCCACACACACCTAAACCCGATTCATAGATATGATAAGGAAAAAGACACCATAAAGTGAGATTTCCAATCATGCAAAAACCAAACTCTCACTATGCACTTGCCAACAAGGTCCATGACATGTACATACATTTGATTCCACCATGAATGTGATCCAAATGATAGTTTCATGGAATGACCAAATGACTAAACTGGTATACACAAGCTATCCAATGGTTTACCAATCTCCCAAATCCAAGGGGCCATACCCAACTCCATCTAAACCAAGTTCAAGTGGTATAAATTACCTCAAAATTGGGCATAAAATTCCACCCTTACAAAATCACTACAAATCCAAGCTTCACAAAAATATATAGAAAAAAAACCATTTTCCCTCACGCTAATCTCATTTGAAAAATGCATCACATCATCAAAATACTCAAACATTAAAGCTCTGACACTCATGGAAGTAAGATAAACTCTCATTTCTCAACAATATATGTAAAACATCACATTCTTCTTCACATTCAGACTAAGGAGCTAGGAATGGAATTGGAATCTCAAAACAATCATTCTATTACTATTTCACAAAAACAAAACCAAAATTCAAACAAGATTTAAAGAAGAATCACAAACTAACCTTCTCAAGCATAAAATCCTTCAAAATGTTGACGGGTTCAAAATTCCTCCTCCAAACACAATGAAACTTTGAGGGCTAGAGGATTTCAACCCAGAGAATTTGAATGAAAAGTGTCCACAAAATTATTTTATCAAAATCTCCCTCTCCAAGCTAAATTCAACCCTTTTATGGTTTATCTGTATAAACTTATCAAAAGGTTTTTGAAAAACTAAGATAAAAGAGTGTGTAAAAGCTCTTTTTCCAAGAACATAAAAATGAGTTAAAGAAGACATTAAAATATAAATTTCCCTTTTAATAAAAATCTCATCTCCAAACTTTAGAGTATAAAATACTCTCATAAATAAATAATATAGCCCAAATCCAAATAAAATCCCCACAAAACTTCATGTCAGTAACAACGAAATAACTAACCAACATAGGATTACACATTTCCACACTTATGCACTGACCAATGACTTTAAGTGAGACAAAGTTGCACCATGAAAATGAACCCAACTCAACGTAACACTCACATAGATAGCCAAACATTGCCAGATGAAAACCAACGAGTGGACATATGTGTAATGAAGAAAATATGGATAGGGTTTAGAACAATGGGGATTTTCTCATAAAAGTGACCCTATGCACATATTATCCACTTTACATTTAATTGTAATTGATAAGGGGTGTAAATCTAGAAATGTTTGTAAAGGAAAATGGAATAAAATACATACCTCCAAAAAAGAACCTACTGAAAACCCTGTCAGACAGTCTTAGAAACTGTTGATTTCCTGTATCAACTGCGAGATCTACAAAACCCAAAAACCTTTTTCTTTTGTAAGCAAGGTCGATTTTGACCCTCAAGTCAATGTTGACCTTGACCCAAAATTTTTTATTCTGACCTAGGTTAGGGTTGAGGTCAACCTTGACCTAGGTTAGGGTTGAGGTTGACCTTGACCCAGAAAGTTTGATCTTGACCTGCACAGTCTGATAGAAAATCTATTCACGGATCCCAAAAGTTTGCCGAAAAGGGTATCCAGATCTGCACTTTAATTTGTTGTTTCAAACTTGTCGCTGCAATAAAAATGGTTTTGTTTGTTGGGGGGAGGGGTTTGCCTTGGTAAAACCCCAGTTTTGGAATTAACCTTAAAATATAATTGAAATTGCATAAGTAACAAAGTAAATAAATGAATTCACCTTGCTTGTATAGAAACCCTTGTGGAGGATTCAAATCCTTGGATCCACAAGTATGTATGCTCCAAATGAATGTAGAATCTAGAATGTAGGATGTAGGATGTCTCAAATCAATTTCTTTGGATCTTCAACACCAATATTGAATGGATCTTTGAATAGGAAGAAGCTTGCATGGATGTGGATGGAGAAATCTTCAACAAGAGAGCTCCATAGAGCTTTGAATCGCTCAATGGCTACCAATGGATCTCCTTGATGAATTGAGTTCTTGAAAGTACTTGAATGCTTGGATGCTTGCGATTAGATGATTGCTTCAATAGATTATCCTTCATATGCATAGGTGGTCTAGATACTATTGCTTCTTAGATAGTTAGAGAAAATGAGAGGAGAAAGCTTCCTTATATACAAATCTAGGGCACAATCTCCTAGAGAGGCCTACATAGGAGAATTAAATTCCCATTAGACCTATACCCATAGAAGTGGACCTATATTAAATATAATTTAAGAGTCATCATTTCGGAAACCAAAATAGCCGACCAGAAGCGGCAAATGAACTTTTCTGAAGCTCGACATTCAGAAACTTGAAATCTGGACCTTGGGCTAGAAAATTGTTGATTCTGACCTAGGTAAGGGTCGAGGTCAACCTTGACCTATTTCAAGGTTGAGGTCGACCTTGACCCAGAAAGGTCAATTTTGACCCTGAGGTCAAAAATCTCGGTTTTGCAGTTTAGGATGCCAGAAATAGGCCGGAGAAAAGTGGGAAATGGGGCAGAACAAGGGGGAAAGCTAGATCCAAGTTAGAGACCAATTCAAGGCACTTGACATGACCCCAAACCACTTACTTATAAGGCTAAAATAGTCTACAATGGAAGTGCTTCCATTTTCTGACTATACATTTAGCCCCCACTTTAGTAAAAGTATGGACTCGATGCAAACTCTTTGTAAATGAGATCATGAAGAAAAGATAATCTTATTGAAATCAAAAGGAACAAAGGAATCCTCAAGCCCCCAGGTACTTAAGTCTTTGTCAACCCTAAGATCACAATAAGAGAGATATCACCAGTCAAAGAGAAAGAGAGAGAGAGGAGTGGTTAGCTTACCTAGTATGATGTGTGTATCTCATTGTGAACCACAAAAAGGATAGGATGGCCCATCAAGAAAGAACTTGATGTCACCCCATAAATTTGTGAGACTTTGGGCGACTTTGTTGATGTATCTAGTGTGTCTTCTGATAGCTTTTATGAAGTACCCATGGATCCATATCCTTATATCACCATGGAATACATTTGTAAAATGTGTATCTCTTTAGGATTTAGCAACTTATGTGTGTTACCTTCCAAGGATTTAGCATATTTAATTGTAATTGAATGCGCATCTCTTTAGGATTTAGAAACTTATGCGCGTTATCTTCAGATGATTTAGCTTGCTGAAAAATAAAAGGTTACAAAAAATGCAATAATATAGAATGAGGGAGGCCGTATACATGCCCCCCTCCTTAAGATGGAAAAATACATACTATTTTTGACATGTTAAGGAAAGAAAAGAACAAGGATAAAGCCTTCTTCAACATCAAGACAATATCCATAGACAACACCCAGTCCAAGCCAATAAGGTCACAACTCTTATGAGGCCATGGAAGAGATATCATGCAAAGAGATATCATGCAAGAAGTGAAAAAGTAACCCTTGTGAGGGATAGCACACTATTCATTTTCCAAGGTGAGAGATTTATCAACCATGGAAACCCAAGATACAAAAAAAAAATAGGTTATAATCAAGGACATAGATCCTCAATGCCAACCAAAATTTTCATGTATGATCGGATATCACATAATAGATAAATACTTCTTAAAAGTGGATCCCGAAAAAGACAGAAAAGAAGGAAATGGCATCCTTTCCCCCCAAGCGTAGGAACAAGGATGAAAGGGACCTATTATATTGCTCACAACACTATGAAAGACAAGGAGTCCCCAAGGATTATGCTAACATTGCTTACATAATGTGGAGCTCCATAATAGGAACACAAATATTATTTAGAGAAAACAAGATTGAAATACAACTCATTACCACATGATATATAAAAAAATTTGCTATCAATGAGCTGCCTAATCTTATAATGTAAAGGTTGACATTCATTAGTAGAGTGATCATGAAATATATGATACAAACAAAAAGGAAGAGTCTTCAAGTGTGGACTATGTTTCTTTTTGCATTTAGGTCTAGTAATCATCTTAGCACGAAGGAGTTTAGGAAAAAGAACTTCTTGGTCAAATTCCTTCATAGGGTCATCATGTTTTGAAGTATTATTTGAGATGTTGTTATTGATTTGTTGGTGAGGATTAAATCCCAATCCATAAGAATTCTCATGCCCCCTATTCTATAAGGGCATTTGAATTCCCTGTTTATGCTTACCATATTCTTGATCACGGAATCCTTGTTTAAGTAGTAAATGATAACCATGACCATAACGAGAAGCCATATCAGAAGGAATCAATGGAACTTCAGTAGTCACTATGTCATGATTAGTAGGTTTGATAGATTCATAGAGGGTGGAAGAAAGTGACAAATTTATTACGAAGGGCATTTGAAGAAAAAGCTCGTTGTTCAAACTCTCTTTGTTTCTTCACAGAATCAAGATTAGAAACCTTATACTCTCCAATAAAAGTAGGATTAAAATCGAAGGTTCCCCAATAATCTCTAGGAAGAGCATTAGAGGAAGAAGGATTACTATTAGGAATAGGATTATTGTAGGTTTGAATATTCAGACAAGGATTTGGCGCATCATGCACAAAGTGTATACACCATGTTGTTGTGAATAAACTTGACTTTACGGTGAAGGGTGGAAGGAACAACATGCATCTCATGCAACCAAGGTCTACCCAAAAGGAGGTTATAATTAAGAGGTCCAGGCATAACA
>MU224010.1:2664363-2682265 GCA_018584345.1 Thuja plicata
GGGTGGAAGGAACAACATGCATCTCATGCAACCAAGGTCTACCCAAAAGGAGGTTATAATTAAGAGGTCCAGGCATAACATGAAAAGGAGTATTTAGGATGACCAGACCTACTTTGATAGGTAAGGTAATGATACCATAATTTCTCTTATCAATGTTATCAAAGCCACAGAAAGGAGCATTGTCAGGTTGAATAGTTGAAAGATTGACTTTAATCGATTTGAGCATGTCCATGCTACAAATATTACACCCAGATCCATTATAGATCAAGGTCCTATGAATGATACTCTTATTGATAGTAACAACAACCATAAGAGCACCATATTTATTTTGTACTTCTTTAGAAGGTAAATCTTTTTGACTAAATACATTGTCAGGAGGACCCGGGGTAGCATGCATGCACTATAAGAAGGCATTGATGTTCTTTTAATTATGAGGTAGAGTGGGAAGAGTTTCTAGAGCTTTTTGCAAGCTTCATGGTAGGTAAGTGAAGTTTAAAGAAGGTCCCATAAATAAATCTTGGAAGGGGTATTGCGCAATTGGTTTATCAAATCATACTCCAAGCTAGGAAGACGGGGTGGAGGAGGAAGAATGGGTTGAGAAGGTGGTAAAGAAGTAGGAACCACCATATTAGGTTGAGGGTTATTCCTTGTATTATAGGTGTGAGCTATTGAATCTTGATCATTGAAAGACTCTAAAGACTCCATAGGTTCACCCTTGATAGTAATGCGAGGACAACCTTTAATAGTCAACAAGGGTTTTGGATAAACCATGTTAGTTGTCTCAACACTACAAAAAGCTTAACAAGAAGGAAACAAACAATAAATCCTAGGAGGAGATGAGGTAGGATCTTTATTCTCCATAAGATCATCACTAAGAGGGAGAGCATGAAGGGGATTCATATCATTCTCCTCTAATACCTCATCACTAGAAGGAATCTCAAATGGAGGTAAAGCATCTATAATGTCTTCTTCTTTCTCTAAAATGTCTGCATAAGGGGAGTGTGTTTTAGAAAAAGAGTCACCATCATGTATGAATATGTCATCCATTTATAAATCACCCTCTTGTATCAAGGAATCTTCACAAGGAGAGGATAAATCAATGTCTTTATCCAAGGGTTCATCCCAAATAGGAGAATCATCCCAATGGCTGCATGAGGAAGAGAGTAATCAATATCCAAATCTAAAGGTTCATCCCAAATAGGAGGATTATCATCCTTATCAATAAATCACCTTGAAGGAGCACCATAAATCACTAAAGCTTTATCCCTAAAGGGGAAAGAAGGTAAATTATATTCTAAAGTAGGCTCATTAAAAAGACATATATTAGGAGAAGAATTAACATCAATCCTCAACTCATCTCCATAAAGAGAAATATTAGAGTCATCTACTTGCTCTAATATATCCTTACAAGGTAATACAAGAGAGGACAAAGTATCATCACACACACTAAATAAATTATTTCTAGGTGTATCAATGTTGTAATAGTGGAACATGAAGGTAACCATGCACACACCATATGGTAAAGGTTAATTGAAGAGGTTATAGGGGAGGATGAAATAGTAATAGGATCCATGGAGATCTTATTCAAATAATTTTCATCCTCACTACCATGTACCTCATTAGGGGATCTATCCTCTTTCGCAACAAAATCCTCATCAAAGTATTCAAAACAAAAATCATACATGTTGAACACAAAGTAACATTAAAAGCATGAAAAATGTAAATGTTTATTTGTATTTTTAAACAAATTTTGTGATTTTTATGTATTTTTGACATATAAATGCAAGAGCATAAAATAAATCTACTTTTAAGTGCATGTAAGATCTAACATAAGATGCAAATCTAACACCAAAAAGAAAGATTTGTCTATCGCGGGTTCACCAAATGTAATGAAGAAAATATGGATAGGGTTTAGAACAATGGATATTTTCTCATAAAAGTGACCCTATGCACATATTATCCACTTTACATTTAATTGTAATTGAGAAGGGGTGTAAATATGGAAATGTTTGTAAAGGAAAATTGAATAAAATACAATAAAATACATACCTCTAAAAAATAACCTGCTGAAATCCCTGTTAGACGATCTCAGAAAATGTTGATTTAAGCGATCCTAAATCAAAACTGCGAGATCTACAAAACCCAAAAATCTTTTTCTTTTCTGAGAAAGGTCAATTTTGAACCTCAAGTCAATGTTGACCTTGACCTAGAATTTCTAATTCTGACCTAGGTCAGGGTTGAGGTCGAGCTTGACCTAGGTCAGGGTTTTGGTTGACCTTGACCCAGAAAGGTTGACCTTGACCTACCCAGTCTGATATAAAATTTGTTCACGAATCTCAAAAGTTTTTTGAAAACTGTATCAAGATCTGCACTTTAATTCGTTGTTTTGAACCTGTCGCTGTAAGAAAAATGGTTTTTTTTTTTTAGGGGGGGGGGGGGGGGGGGGGGGTTCGCCTTGGTCAAACCCCAGTTTTTGTATTAACATTAAAATATAATTGAAAGTGCATAAGTAACAAAGTAAATAAATGAATTCACCTTGCTTGTATAGAAACCCTTGTGGAGGATTTGAATCCTTGGATCCACAAGTATGTATGCTCCAAATGAATGTAGAATGTAGAATGTAGAATGTAGGATGTAGGATATCTCAAATCAATTTCTTTGGATCTTCAACACCAATCTTGAATGGATCTTTGAGTAGGAAGAAGCTTGCATGACTCTGGATGGAGAAATCTTCAACAAGAGGGCTCCATAGAGATTTGAATCCTTCAATGGCTACCAATGGATCTCCTTGATGAATTGAGTGCTTTAAAGTACTTGAATTCTTGGATGCTTGAGATTAGATGATTGCTTCAATAGATTATCCTTCAGTTGCATAGGTGGTCTTGATCATATTCTTCTTAGATAGTTAGAGAAAATGAGAGGAGAAAGCTTCCTTATATACAAATCTAGGGCACAATCTTCTAGAGAGGCCTACATAGGAGAATTAAATTCCCATTAGACCTATACTCCTAAAAGTGGGACTATATTAAATATAATTTAAGAGTCATCGTTTCAGAACCCAAAATAGCCGACCCGAAAGCGGGAAATGAACTTTTCCAAAGCCTGACATATGGAAGCCCCGGAAACTTGAAATATGGACCTTGGGTTAGAAAAAGGTCGATTCTGACCTAGGTCAAGGTCAATTTTGACCTCAACCTAGGTCAAGGTCGAGGTCGACCTTGACCTAGGTCAAGGTTGAGGTCAACCTTGACCCAGAAAGGTCGATTTTGACCCTCAGGTCAAAAATCTTTGTTTTGTAGTTTAGGATGCCAGAAACAGGCTAGAGAAAAGTTGGAAATGGGGCAGAACAAGGGGGAAATCATATCCAAGTCAGAGACCCAATCAAGGCTCTTAACATTGACCCCAAACCACTTACTCAGAAGGCTAAATAGTCTACAATGGAAGTGCTTCCATTTTCTGACTATACAATATTTAATAGGGAATTGTTGTTCAAGAGTTGGAATGACAATTGAGCTAGAACAAAATTGGCCACATGATTATCTCCAATTTAACTATTGTTGGGGTTATTATAGATTATGAGACCCTAATTTGTCTCTTTTTATGTTAATATTTATACTCTATTTAAAAATTACCTATATATTTGTGAACCTTTTAGTATTTGAGCTTGTGATAAGTACAGTTGGAACCACCTAGCCTATGGGTAGCTATTAGTGTCATGTTTGACTAAACAATATATATCTATCATAGTATTTCATATAGTTATTTGAATGTATGTTCTAAATTTGGATTGAGTTGACTAGTTGACTTGATTATATATCTACATATGCTACTAACCTGCTAGGATGAAGGAGTGGCTTGAGAGTGGTCGACCTCATCAAAGAGAAGGCATTGAAGTTCTAGATGCAATGGGGAGGATTGTTATGGATGCAAGACATGACTGCTACAATGGAGGAGCCATCATCTCAAGGAATATAGGAAATATCTTTTCTATATTTCCTCTTAGTGGTCAATATCTTGATGAAATGGTTATCCAAACTTTATTACACTTTGTCATGGGAAGTTATGATCTCCTTCCCCTATGGCATGATTTAATCAGACCTTATCTGTATGCTTTTGGAATAAATGTCAATCCTCTATATAATGGGATTTGATTGTTAGTTTGTAGTTTAGTTTTTGATATATATTGTTGCTGTGTTTGCACAAAAAGTTAGTATTTCCAATTCTGTGCATTGTTTTTATTGAATCAGTTTCTGAAAATATAATGAAGTGATTTTGGTTTAGATTATGTGTTAGTAGTTAATAGAAGCCAACTAAGGGGGGCCACTTGGGAGGTGGATTAGATTAGATTAGGTTAGATTTACTTTTAGCATTTACAACATTTCTAGTAGAAGTTTACTGTTTCATTCCTGCAGCATTAGACTCATGTATGTTCCTGCAACACTTGCAAGGATAATTATGGTGAATGCTATGGGTTGATAGAATAGGTTTAAGCTAAGTTTGAAGTTTTCAGCATTAATTTCATTAAGTAGTCATGTGTGTTTACTTTCCTGTAGCAATAGTGTAGGTCTCCTTCACATATATGTTCCTTCTTACAGCATAGGTAGTATGACTATTTGAGAGACTTAGTGCACATATCATGTTGTCCGATTTCAAGTATACGTTCCTGGGTTGACAATTTAAATGCACTTCATGATAGGAAAAGTAATCCTTAGTTTGAATATACTATTCCTAGGAGAAGCTTTTGCATGATTATTATTACCTATTCTGAGGTGGTTCATTTTTGACGTCGTTGTCGGGGATGGTGTCAAGATGAGAACCTTATTGAGTCATTTTCAATTTTTAGATAGTTCCTTTCTTTCGAGATAGTAGTATGTAGTCCTGAACTTGCTTCACAAGCTTATGTAATTATTTGCATGCATCGAAGAGGAAGAAGACGAGATGAATAGGGAAGATTTATGTCAAGAGAGTCTGCTAATCTGAAAAAAGAAGTTGAAGAAGTTGAATTACCTTTTGTTGACACAAGTCTTGAATTTACTACAACATCTTCCTCTGAAGCAGATCATTTTGATCATGTTGGCCTTCGACTTTTTGTTGAAATTTTGGCCATTTTTCTTGATAATTCCACTCCAAGTGCACCTGTCGTTCATAACCCTGTGGCTAATGTTCCTTTCCAGTAGCAAATCCATTTCCAAATACCTCTAGTAATGGCACAACCTACATTTCTATTTCCTCTACCTAGGCTTATCACCAATGCTAACCTCAAAAACATACCCCCTGCTGCACTCCCAAAGTTCTATGGCCTAATAACTGAAGACCCTGACACCTTTCTGTTTGAGTTTGACATTCTTTTTCGAAGCTTTGACTACAACACTAATGGAAAAAAATCTCAATTTGTTTACAAAAACATTGAAGGAGTCCACCCTACTATGGTTTATGGGATTAGGACCTAATGCAACAACTAGCTGGGATGAAATTTAGACTCTGTTTCTGCAGAAATATAAAGAGTATTGCAAGGGGGTGACCCAAGAGGAGATGACATTTTTTGAATGTCGCAGAAGGAGGATGAAACTATGGAAGACTATGTTTCACACTTTCTATATAACCTGCAGAAGAATCCACAACATGTCTTGGAGGAGGATTCAAAGAAACTCATTTTCTTAAGGGAAGTGAATGATAATTGCCTAGAAGCATTGGACCTCATGGCTAGAGGAGATATATCCCAAACTACCTGGGATGAACTCAAGAAAATCTCCCTTAACTATTCAAGATCAACTGCAAAGAAGGGCAGAGGATTTTGGTCTACACTTGCTAAAGGGAACAACTCGGGCATTTCTAAGTTGGAGATCTTGAGCCTGTTGTCAGATTTCAAGAAAAATATCATCAATGATGTTTCCACACACCTAGATATCATGACTTCCAAGAAGAAGCATGCAGATGTCGAAGCACAGCTAGCTGAGTATTGTCCTCACTACCGCAAACAAAATAAATATTATGGATGCATGCTTGTGGCAAACTTGGAGAACCAACATCTTCCTACTGAGTACATGAAAATAGAAGGAGAAGATGATAAAGTGTTTTTTGTTTCTCAACATCGGCCATGGGCTTCAAGACAAGGTATGCCTCAGGATACCTTGCGATTTTCTAGTCCTTATAAAAATCAATGGAAAAACTAGAATTATAAAAATCCTTCTTAGTACTCCAACATGCTTGGAACAACCAGTGGCCTAACCAACAGAAAAACCAGTGGCCTAACCAATAGCAAAACTAGTGGCTTAACCAATAGCAAAACCAATGGTCTAACCAATAGAAAAACTAATGGCCTTAGCCTCAAAATCAATGGTAACCACCATAGGGGAATTGGAAACCATATAACCAATGGAGGGGGCCTCAACAATGGCCTAATCAAAATCCTATTTATCCACCCTTACCACCTCTAGTGTCTCAATTTGCAATAATGCCACCTCCTGCAGTCACAAGTCCTACTCCAAAGAAAACAAAATTACCTGCTCATCCACAACCCAATCCTAACAATAAGAAGTAGCAGCAACCAATGTATGCCACTAATACTCAGCAGTACCCTGCATATGCACTAGGGATATCTGATATCCATTTGAGATCTAGTACTACTCTGCCTGCACCTAAACCTCTTGTTATAACGGAAGTTCTAGACATTCTTGTAGCATCAACACCACTTCTAGAAGTTACTTTGCCAAATATTGTCCAACCAACTGATATACCAAGTAAAAATAATGTTCACACCTTAGTTAATCCTCTCTTTCCACAAAGGATTAGCATGGAAAAAACTACATCCCAAGAAGAAACACTATTTGATATCCTTGACCAGTTGAAAAACATCCATATCCATATTCCATTGTTTCAAGCTATCAAAGATGTTCCTCTTTATGGAAAATCCATTAAGGAAGAATGCCTCAAAAATCATGGACATAAGAAAAAGGATCCTCAAACAGTCCATGTTATAGGTCAACTTGCAAATATTATGTTGGGGAAAATGTCATACCAAAGTACTCTGACCTTGGAAGCCCAGTTGTTGATCTTATAATTAATGGCCAGTCTGTGAAAATGTTGTAGTTGTTTTGGGAGCATCTATAAATGTTATGACTAAGGATACCATGCATAGGTTGAGTATAGAGGGGTTGAGAACCACACCAACAGTCTTACAACTTGCAGATAGTTCCATTGTAACCCCAGATGACATCATAGAGGATATAGCAGTCACATTGGATTCATGGGAATATCTTGCAGACTTCCTGATATTATCTCCTAAGGTAAATTTTGTTGGTTATCTAGTTATTCTTGGAAGACCTTGGTTAGCCACCACTGATGCCCATATTATTTGTAGATCAAGTAACATGACAATTTCAAATGTCCAAGTAATTAAGAAGCTAGCATTATATCCTCCTGCCCAGTCCCAACTAGATTTGAGTACGCCTATTAGGCCAGATTTGGGAGATGAGGAAGAAGAGATAAATTATGTTGATCAAATAATGATGTTACACATGAAATCCTTCTTGAAAATGCAAGAAGAAGATGATGTGATTCAAATTATCCTTACCAATGAGTGTGTCATAGAAAAAAATATTTCTAGAAGCTTTATTCTACAGCTGTGTACCTATGAGGACTATGTTTTTCCAGAAGCCCATGTTGTTATCCATTAATTACTACCCTATCAGGTAGCTACAATTCCAATCTCTAAAGTGTCAATGCTAGAGATGACAACTACTGTGGAACTTTCTCCTGGTCACAATCTTCATGTTAACAGTAAGCTGCCATCACAACAATTGGCATTGTTAACTAAACTCCTTTGTAAGCATGAAAAAGCATTTCCTTCGGATTATGGAGACATGAAAGGCTTGAATCCAAAGCTCTACACACATATAATCTACATCAATTAAGTAATTCTACAACTTCACCAACCTCAGAGAAGAATTAATCCAACCCTAAGAGAAATAGTAGAAACCGAGTTACAAAAGTTGTTGGATGCTGGTTTTATTTATCCAATCTCTGATAGTAAATGAGTATCACCTTTGGTAATTGTGCTGAAAAAGGGGGTAAATTAAGAATACATGTAGATTATAGGGAATTTAACAATGCAACAAAGAAGTACCATTTTCCCTTGCCATTTATTGATCAAGTTCTAGACACTTTAGCTGGAAAGAAGTACTTCTCTTTTCTTGATGGATACATCAGTTATAACCATATTAGCATTGCTCTAGAGGATCAGGAGAAGAACACATTTATATGCCCTAGGGGAACATATGCATATTATGTGTTACCTTTTGGCTTATGTAATGCACCAGTTACTTTCCAAAGAGTTGTAATCAACATTTTGTTGATATATCACATGATTGCATGGAAACATACATGGACGAATTTACTACATTTGGTGTCACTTTTGGGGAGGCTTTGAAGAACTTGGAGAAAGTGTTGATCATATGTCAAGAAAAAAACCTACCTCTCAACAGTGAGAAATGTTTCATGCTGATGCAGGAAGGAGTAGTGTTGAGAAATTTCATTTCAAAAGTTGGCATCCAAGTAGACCCTGCAAAAATTGAGGTAATTCTCACATTACCTACACATACTAAGAAAAAAGATGTTAGATCCTTTTTAGGACATGATGGCTATTATAGGCTCTTCATTCAAAATCTCAATCAGATAGCTATCCCTCTATACACCTTGCTTACAAAAGAAGTCGATTTTGCATGGACATCAACCTGTGATGAATCCTTCCTACAACTCAAGTCACTTTTGACAAATGCAAATTTACTTAGGGGGATTGATTGGTCTTTACCATTCCACATACATACAAATTATCCCGACTGTGCAATAGGTGTTGTCTTAGGACAGAAATCTAATAACCTTGAGAATGCAATTTACTATATCAAGCAAGAGTTTACATGGCCTAGAGTTAAATTACACAATTACTGAAAAAGAATTACTGGCAATAGTTTATGATTTGAATAAATTCCTCCATTATGTAATAGGCTACCTTATCTTTGTTCATATTGACCACGCAACAATAAAGTATCTTATGAACAAACCTGCCATCTTAGGCAGGCTAGCAAGATGGCTTCTTCTTTTACAGGAATTCGATATAACCATCATTGACAAGCCAGGGAAAGAAAATGTAGTAGCTGATTACTTATCCAGACTCCCAACAATGATACTACTGTGATAGATGACACATTCCCTGATGAAATTTTTTTCATATTGTTGTCAAGAGTCCATGGTATGCTGATATTGTTAGAATAACTAGGGGGGAGGGGTAAATCAGTGGCCTTAAAATAATTCCAAAATCCAACCAAAACTTAAATCTCAAATATAATATCCTCTAGTTATCTTTTATTCCATCAAGATGTATGCCTTAAATAAATTTAATAAATATAACCTGCTCGGTAAGATATACTATTTATCATTTCTAGACTTTACCGAATAGCAATAAATAAACTTAGTGTTAACCGACCAATCCAGTTTCAATAATGTGTAAAGAAAAATATCAATGTAATAAACCATTTAGACATTTGACACATAGATTTTAACGTGGAAACCCTGTTAAGGTAAAAACAAATTGGGATCGGTAACCCAAAAATTTTCACTCTTTTGAAGTGAGCTCAGTGAAGAGCCAACCATGTTAAAGGTTACAAACACACTATTAAGTGAAACCTTGTTAGAGGATTTAAAACTAATAGTTTTTTTTTTGACCTAGAACTCACTATGATGTCAACAAGAAAACCTTTTGATACTCTTGAGTATCTCAATACATTAATGACTGTTAAATCCCACTCGGTTAAGAGATTTTCTAAATCAATGGTTAAACCAATACAGTAAATGATCTGTTCAATAATACAAATTTAACTTGTAGATATTCAGATCTATTGTTAGCCCAATAATACCCCTATTATCAATGTTCACTTCAATTTATTTTGTTGAACTTAATGGGAAGTAGTATTGAGAGGGGAGGGGTGAATCAGTACCTCTAAAACTTTTAACACTTTACTCAATTCATCATTAATGATCATTCAATTCTAATTTACCAACCATTACTGTTATTCTTTCTTATGTATATATTGTTTGTTCACAATCTTTACAATCATCCATAGAAACATTCATAAAATTGACAAACACATAACACAAGATATGGTATCGTAGAAAACTCATGTTAGGAAGTAAAAACTGCGGTGGGGATGGCACCCACAAAACTTCACTATCTGCAGAATGGAAGGGAGCTGGTTAAGGCATACAATTTGATCACTTATGATGATCTACCCTGTTAAGAGTATTCAGGTGGAGACCTGTTAAGATCTACTCTGTTAAGAGCTTTAGCAATACTGATTTAAGTGTGCACTCAGTAATGAGATTTACAATAGGATGGTTAAGCCCACCTTTCTTGAAAGGATTTCATTAGTGTACTACACTTGTTAGAATGAGTACAAATGTTGACCTGACTATATGCAATCTACTATTGCTGAATTATAAATCCATTAAAGCCTTTATAATAATAATATCACCTTGAGTGATTGATTAATACCTTTTCTTTGCTTGTCGGTAGCCTTTGTTATATTCTTGAAAATTGATTTGAATCTGTTTGTGTTCTTCTGCATGAATTCTCTGTCTGGTCTTTAGTTTCTCTATGTGGCTACTATCTTCATTGAACAACTCTCTTATTCTCAATGCATTGAGCACCTATTTATACAAGTATTGACCTATCTTGGAATTCATGATTTACAACATTAACTCTCAGATCCAAGGTTTACAACTTGACCTTGATCTTTAGTTTGCATGTTTTAAAATAGTAAAAGTAATTAAAACAATAAATATTACATTGCTTTCTCCACACATAATGGATTTAAAAGCAAATCAAGAAGTTATGAATACAACTTCAGTGATTTATCTGACGTGGAAAGTCAGATCCACTTTTTCCAGGATGTAACTAACTGTCAGTTCTTGGTTGTCGATTTGAACTTGCAGTCTGTTGGCGTTCCTTGACTGAAATATTCATTGGGTTCCATGTATCTGTCAGATTCCTCTCTTTGTTGTACTATCAAGTAGCACTGTTGTTACTCATTGGGTATCATTTACCTTTTTGTCATCGGGTAACACTTTAACAGTGTTTGTCGGGTAACATTGGCATCAGATAGTATTGTGCCTTGTCTGTCGGTGTAGGGTATACTGATGGTGCAGATCATGTTTTTCTCTAAGTATACTAATGGCAAAATATAATGCCTTCAATCTCCCCCTTTGACATTAGTATCAAAAACTGATATGTGCATAATACTGAAATTATTACACCATGTTTATATCCTTGTCATAATATGACTCCCCCTTTCTATGTGCATCGGTATAGTGTATGTATATGTACTGTATATGTACATGTATACTATTTATTCTCTGAGTGTACATTATTTCCCCTTTCTTCCACTATACAAATGATTTCCTCCTTTAACTGAGGTGATGTACATATCAAATTCCCCCTTTCTTTGATACTGATGACAAAAACGTACAACTTACAATATGCCAAAACTGTGACAAAAATGTGTAACTTACAATGTGTCAAAGACTTTAAAATGGGTAACTTTGATATCTTCCATTAGTTTCTCCCAATGTTCTCTCAACTGTTCTAGGGCCATGTTTTGCATCCCTAGTCTGGCGTGCATATCATAAATGATGTCTAGTACAGACATTTTAGGGGTGGCAATTAGAGTACTTCCCTATGTCATATTTTGTTGCAGGAGTGTAAGTGTCAGTAAGAGCTTAACTTGTAGCTCATTTACCTCATCTATGTATTTCATCTCTATGAACTGAATGTCCTGTCTCTGTTTCCTAGCATGTATGATCTGTTGATTGTGCAATTTAAGTGCTTCTTCGGTGGTGGCTAGATTTTGTGCACTGGACTAAAGATCAACATCTGTCTTTGCTATCTTTTCGGTATACTCCTTAGTGAGTTGACCTAAAGTGCACAATTTCTTGATTAAGGTAACGACTTATGATAAAATTGGGTCAATTGTACTTATCAATTCAAATAGCTTGACCTTTTTCAGTGCAACTTCTTGGCTTATCTTTTCTGCGAGCTTGAATTCATACTTTTGTTCAAGTCTCTCTTCCATTGTTTTCTCAGCATCAATATTCTGAGATGTTATTGCATCTGTGAGTGTGACTAGTTGATCAATGATTGGAGTTTGTTGATCAATATTTATGTCTGGTACAATTACTTGAAGTATATTTCTTGCTACTTCCAGTACCTTTGCCTCTTTTGCTGCTCTTTTCAACCTATCTTGAATGGCCTTTCTCTCACATAGATTTGCATATTTTTTCAATGTTTTCAGATCCAATGTTCTTGGATCACAGACTAGAATCTCAATGATTTCATCCAAAGTTACTGGATTTTTATTCTTTCCTTTCTTCTTCTTTGATATTTGAGGGGATGCAGATGTATGAACTACCATAGCTAATTCATGTGTTCGCTCTAAATGTCTTGGGGAAGGTTTTTTCAATGATGCATCTTGTGTTTTCTGCTTTGTAGGCACCTGTCGGTTATGTGAAGATGTCTCTTCATTAACCTTGGGTGTTTCTGTAGAATGTGCTCCAGTTTTCTTTTCAATCTCATCCTTCTTTCCTTCTTCACCTTTCTCTGAAGGCTTGTCCCATGTTTCCTTTTGAGTGTTTTCTTTATTTTGATCAATAGATGCATTCTTCTGATCATCAGTTGTAGCTTTCTTTGCAGTATTATCTATTGTCCCTTTGGATTTTTCATCACCTTTGTCTTTGGGTGTGCTTGTTTCTTTCTCATTTGATCCCTCATTGCCCTCTAGTATGTTTATTGCCTTCATTAGGACAGGCATGTTACTTTGAGTTGCTGCTTGGGCTTTGTCAGTATTGGTGTCCTGCTTGTTGGTTAGTGCCTTGTCAGCAGTGACATCCTCATCCTTTTGTATATTTTGTGCAGGGTCTTGCACAAGTGGGTGCAGGATTGATGTGTCATGCATTTGTTCATCAGCAATGTCAACTATCTTGTCATCTGATGTCTTCAATACTTGATGGCTTTGTTGATCGTTAAGTGTGATAAATATCACATCATCTTTCTTCTTTGGATCATTGTTGGAATCATAATGAATGATATCTTGGATATTATCATCCATGCCTGTATCTAAGTTAATAGGCTCATCATCACTTTCTTGATTGTCTAGAGCAATATGCTGAGGACTTGCATTATCTATCTCCTCCTCTCTGTGAGGAGTGTTTGTGAGAAGTAATTGCTTCTCAACACTTGTTGACTCTGTCGGTAGATCCAGGAGATGTCTCCATTTGATCTCTATCATTGAATCTAGTTCTATAAACTTTCTCTCTAGTACTTTGTAAGCCCTTATTTTGGCTACAAATTTACTTGAGTGTTTCTTTAGTACTTCTTGTATTTCTTCAAACTTGGACTCAGGAGGCATCAGTCTTACAAGAACTCTTTCTCTTTCTTCTCTTTCTATTTTCAAGGCATATGACCACTGTTGGTATATCCTTTTACCTATCTCTTCAGGTATTTGGTTTACAAATTCAGCAGGGGCATACTTGTTTTAAAATCATTTATTTTATTACTACTTCCTGTATTTTATTCTAATTCTCTGGATTCAGTGTATCGCACTGCCTGATCTTTTTATCAGTTATTGTGCCATGGGTAGTAATTGATCTAGCAGCTTCATCTACTATTTGGTTTTTGAAGTTCTTCTTTATTACATCTGGTTCATCATCTTTGGTGTTGTCCAAGTCATCCTGTGTCCTGAAAAACCTTTTTCTCTTCTTTGGTAGTGTGGTTTTGACAGGTTGTTGTCTTGTTCTTTTTGCTATCTGTTTCCTCGTGTAGGTCCTTACTTGACCTTTCTTAAGTGGTATGGTATCGGTTTTAGTAGTCTGACTTCTTGTTCTTTGCTTCTTTGAAGGAGGTGGAGATGGAGGTGCATCAGATTTAGTAGCCTCTATATCTAATTTCCTTTCTTCTAGTTCTTTATCGGTGTTTCCCTGTTCATTGGTTTCCTCCTATTGATCCCGCTCTTCCTCTTTAGTAACCGATAGAATATTCTTGAGATTCTTAACCATTTTGTCTTTCTTGTTTATAGTCTTCTTGACTTCTAGGCCATGTTTTATCTTAGATTTGGCCTCTTCATATGTACCAAACCTAAGTTGTTTCTTATCAATGGGCTCATTGAGCAGTGCCTCAATTGCACTTGTAGCTAGATCAATATTGATCTCATAGTCTAATGGTGATAACTAGGCTGTTCTTTGTACAACCGGTTTGATATGTGTGAATTTTGTGTCTGCCATGAAATATATCTCATCTTTGTGCTTTTCAACCAATTTCTCAGGAATCCTGGTTCTTTCCATCATCTTTTCCTTGAACTCAAGGAAGTATGCAGACATTACAGACTCAAAGTTGTCTCCTAGTGACTTAATTAGTTCACTAATATGTTGGGTTACTGGTTTGGTAGAGTCCCATACAACTTTTCCTACTGAAGGAAAGTATTCTTGAAAGTAGAAAAATGTACACATAATAAGTGATCCAAACGTACATGTGTTACTCTTTGCAGACCTGATTTTGATCATATTCTCATCAAGTTGTTTCAATAGGATCTCACATAGATCCATCTGAATTCCTTTCATTACAATCTTGTAAGCAGTGCTTACTGCTGTTGCAGAAATGTTGTTCATTCTGCTAGCCTAAATTTTTTTGTAACCAATAACACATACACCAAATTTTAACTCTTCGTCGGTGATTGTGTTTACACCAAATTAGGGCTTTTCTTGACAAAACAGTAACAAAAATCTTTCGGTGTCTTTGGTGCTTATTTCAATTCGCAATGGTGATGAGGAATATGTTCTCTGTATGCTAAATCGATATGTAGAATCTTCTACTTTTCTCTCTTGAATTGATTTGATGTCGCTCTGCTTTCTGTTCAAATCATGGGTGAAAAATGAAGTTGTCCCGTCGACTATTTATAGAATTTTTGACCTAAGTCTTTGCAATAAATGCTCAACAACTCGTCGGGACGTGAAGACGGGTTTCATTGGGAGGATGTTTCCAATCATTATCGGTGAAGACATGATGCTTTGGTTAGTTGTTAACCATTTTGATTTTATTGACAGATATCGGTATTCTGTCACAACCACTTCTGAACCTTTCTTTCTTACCGACAGTCGTCGGGTTACACTGGTAGTTTACCATTTTTACTAGTTGACCAAAAATTTATGGTAAGTGTGAATAACTCACTATTGTGTTCACCAATGATTTTCGGTAAGTGTTTACCGATGGTGTTGCTTTCTTAAATTGGTAACAAGTAGAGTAGTATGCATCTTTGTTTTATGCAGATTTTGACTATCTATCAATTTATATAATGGAACTGATGCAAAATATAACTTGGTATAGTGCAGTTCCATACTTACTTGTTCAGCTCAAGTGTGTTAGTAATAATTGAGAGGGGGAAGGGGTGAATCAGTGGCCTCAATTATTTTCCTTTTAAACATTAATCCACCAATCAATATACCTCAGATTATTAAGTCCCTACAAGATGTATGTCTTTGAAATACTTGAAACAAATGACTGTCTATCGGTTTACCCTGTCTGTCCCTATTCTCCTTGATTACCGATAAGCAGTAAAAATTATTTATCGATACTTAGTAAATATGCAGAGTATACCAATCAATCCATAAATGCATATGTGAAATGTAAAACAATAAAGTAATAAACCATACACACATAACACAAGGATTTTAACATGGAAACCCTGTTAAGGGAAAAACCATTTGGACCGGTACCCCAAATTTTCACTCTTCTGAAGTGAGCCCTATTAGGAGCCAACCCTATTAAAGGTTACAAACACACTATTAAGTGCGACCTTGTTAGAGGATTTTTATACATAGATTGTCACTAAGTATCTGGCATCTACGCTACCATCCTTGAATCAACCTCTAGACTATCAATAGGCTTTATACTAATCTTACTACCATCCTTGAATCAGCCTCCTTCTTAGACTTTCAATAGGCTTTAGGTAAGACCGATGCTACTATCATGAGTCAACCCTTTTGGTAATCTGTTAGGATATACCTCAATTATAAAAGACTGTTAAGTACTGCTCAGTTAAGAGACTTAATGCTTCAATGGTTAAACTGAAACATAATGACCTATTTCTAATGCAACTTGAATGGTAGATATTCAGATCTATTTACGTACAATACCTTTCTGATAAATGTATCAATTCACTTTCTTTGTACTTCACTCTTTCTTGTCTGTGATGTTGTTCTTCACTATGTGTCAGTGTCTGCAGAATTCTTTAGCTCTCCATTAGCTTGATTGATTAGGACTGCATGAAGTTTATCCTTCATTAGTTTCTCTTCAGCATCTTCTCTCAATTCACTCCCCCATGTATTTGATTGCTTACAGAAATGAATTATGCTTGTCTCTTATATAGACATGATATTCTTTAACTCTTGGTTCCTGATTCTTGATTCTTGGTGTAAAAAACAATCCAACCAAATTGATTTACAACTTTAACTCTTGATTTATCTCGTAGTTATCTTCTTGCCAACTGTATAAATCATCTTTAAATAACTTACTTAACTGTGGTCAAATAAAACAAATAAAACAACCATTTAAGTCTATCCTTAAGCTCTGCCAGCTAGATATTTTGTCATTTTCTAATCTCTTTGTTCTATCGGTCAATTCTGTAGTTCATCACCTATGACAACTGCCAGTTCAATCGGTACAACTTCAGTTAGCTTCGGGATCTCTGTCTGTCGGGCATCATTGGATCTTTCTCATCAGGAAACATTGTTTTCAGCTCATTGGGCATCCTATGATTCTACTTCATCGGGCAACACTGTCTTCTGCTCGTCGGGTATCACTGTGACTTTATCTTTGTCTTTATCGATGGTGTGCACTCCGCCGGTGTGGTCTGTCACTGAGTGAATACTTGAATTTTATGCATTGCTGAAAGCATAACCTTTGTTCCATTAATTCTCTGAATTCTTTGGCATTATGTATATGACCATACAGATGATATCAAGTTGACATCAATGACAATACAAACCATTAACTGATTTAATGTCTTGCATCATCTTCAACTTAACATTATCAAACATTCAATTAGTTACATGTCATCAATCTCTCCCTTTGGCATTGATGGAAACATTCTTTATTATCATACTATACTATTTCTAATAAAACATGAAATACAATTTTTTAGATTCATCAAATTACCAAACAGTTTGTTTTGATAACAGATAAAAATGTCTAATCGCCGGTAAGCTCTGTGTAAGATTAGATTTGATTCTTGCAGCATTTCTGTTTATTCTTCTGATGTGTTGTATCCTCCGTCTGTGTCAATTTCTCTCTTGACTGGTCTTCTTCTTTGATGTCTCTATCTTTTGTTTGCAACTTTGATACAAATTCTCTCCCTATCGATATGATCTCTCCCTGTTTGGAGTAATATGATAATGAATAGTTTCTGGTGATAATATGGATACATTCTCTCCCTTTGACATTAATGCCAAAAAAATATTTTCACAAATATCTGACATTTTGTCAAATAATTTCTTCTATCCATAATATATTCCTTGAATTTCCCTTATCCATCATCAATATAATAATTTTCTCTAGTGCTTGGTTCTGATATATACCTTTCTATATATAGATGTAGCTTTGAAGTTCAGCTTCTACTTGCATTAATCATGAATGATATTATGATAATATATGGCTGATGCATCTTTCAGTCCTTTTACTGACTGGTAGACATGGGTTTGACCCCTAGTCTTTTTCTTAGGTACTCAAATGTATCCTTGGGCAGTGACTTGGTGAAGATATCAGCCAATTGTTCTTTTGTTTGCACATATTCAAGTATCACCTCTT
>MU224010.1:2686865-2699238 GCA_018584345.1 Thuja plicata
ATATACCTCAATTATAAAAGACTATTAAGTCCTTCTCTGTTAAGAGACTTAATGCTTCAATGGTTAAACTGAAACACAATGACCTGTTTCTAATGCAACTTGAATTGCAGATATTCAGATCTATTTACGTGCAATACCTTTCTGATCAATCTATCAATTCACTTTCTTTGTACTTCACTCATTATGCTCTATGATGTTGTGCTTCACTATGTGTTGGTGTCTGCAGAATTCTTCAGCTCTCCCTTAGCTTGAATGATCAGGACTGCATGAAGTTTATCCTTCATTAGTTTCTCTTCAGCATCTTCTCTCAATTCACTCCCCATGTATCTGATTGCTTACAAAAATGAATTATGCTTGTCTCTTAGATAGACATGATATTCCTTAACTCTTGGTTCTTGATTCTTGATTCTTGGCATAAAAAATAATCCAGCCAAATTGATTTACGACTTTAACTCCTGATTTATCTTGTAGTTATCTTCTTTCCAACTATATAAATCATCTTTAAATCACTTACTTAACTATGGTCAAATAAAACAAATAAAACAACCAGTTAAGTCTATCCTTAAGCTCTGCCAGCTAGATATTTTGTCATTTTCTGATCTCTCTATTCTGTCGGTCAATTCTACAGTTCGTCACCGTTGACAACTGCCAGTTCTGTTGGTGCAACTTCAGTTAGCTTCAGGATCTCCATCTGTCGGGCATCATTGGATCTTGTTCATTGGGAAACACTATTTTCATCTTGTCAAGCATCCTATGATTTTTCTTTGTCGAGAAACACTATATTCTGCTCATCAGGTATCACTGTGACTTTATCTCTGTCTTTATCGATGGTGTGCACTCTGTCGGTGTGGTCTGTCACTTAGTGAATACTTGAATGTTATGCATTGCTGAAAGCATAACCTTTGTTCCATTTATTCTCTGAATTCTTTGGCATTATGTATATGACCATACAGATGATATCAAGTTGACAATACAAACCATTACCTGATTTAAATTCTTACATCATCTTCAACTTAACATTATCAAACATTCAATCAGTTACATGTCATCAAAGTGGGGTTAGTGGTGTCACCGAATCCATTGAATGGGGTGTCACCGTTTGCATTTCTTGGTCCAAGTTCATCATTTCTTGAAGCTTTTATCCACATTTTGTCTCTTGCCCTCCGGATATCTTCAATGGTGTTACCATTGGGATATGTTCTTATTTCTGTCAATATGTCTTTTCAATCTTTCTTGAGATGACCAACTTTGTGATAGTGTAAGCATTCCATTCTAGGGTCCGACCAGCCTCTAGATCATTTGGTCCATGCCCTCATGCAGTTTGCAGCGATGTGACCATATCTACCACATGTTATACAGTTTGTCCAAGTTTTGTAATCCCATACTTATTGATTAGTGATTCTTTTTGGATGATAAGGAACTTCTTTACATTTTAGCTTCCATGCTTGCCTTTTCTTTTTCCATTATTCTTTAGATGTGTGCCCATTCATCTTTCATGTAGGATAGTATTTGTCCATGTGGGTTTCCTCCTTTGGCTTTTCTATCTTTCTCTTGCATTCATAAGCCTTATGTCCTTTCTTGTTACATTTATAACAGAATCCTATGAATGAAGATGTAGATGTAGATTTAGGAGTACCTTTCATTTTACCTCTACATGTATTTGATGTGTGCCCTTTCTTTCCATAGTGCTTGCATGTTGGCTTTCTTGGTATTGGATTTTCGTAGACATTATTTGGATTTTATGATTCTTCATTTCTGGTAAAGCCTATACCGCTGTTGTTGATGAATCTTCATTGTCCCTCAAGAAAGTCATCCATTCTTTTATTGCTTTCTTCAGCCTTTCTAATAATCTCATTATGCTATTGCTGAATTCTCACCTCATGCTTTAGCTTTTCATTTTCTTCTATTAGTTCACCGATAATTTGTATTCTCTCAATGAGTTCCACATTTATTTTGTTTGCTTCTTGATTCATAAGGATAATCTGATTTGTGAGATCATGGTGATGCTCAGCATGTCTTTGAATTTCCATTTCCTTTTCCTATAGTTTCTCTAAAATCTTCCTTCTATCATCAATAGCAAGTGTTCTTTATGTTTTAGCTTGTTTGGCAGAACTCATCACATCAATCATTCTTACCATCTGGGTCTCTTGACCAATTTGCAACATCTTTATTTGCTCTGTTGGATGTTTATTGATCTCTTTTAGATTTGTGATGTTCTCTTCTGATGTATCTGATACGTTACTTACATTTGATCTTGAAGATTTAAAGAAATCAGGAATTTCTTCTTCCTGATAGTCTTTTTCATTGTTCTTAGTAGCCATACATTTTCTTTCATCCAATAGCTCTCTCATCTTGATTCTTGCTTCTTTATACTAGTCATAGAACATCTGTATCTCAAGCTTTTTGCTCTCAATATTCTTATCAAGTTTGTACTTCTCCATTGTATGGTCTTTACTCTTAATCCTTTAAGCTTTTCAAGAAGATACTTAGCTCTGATACCAATTGTTCATCTTAATGGGAAGTAGTACTGAGGGGGGAGGGGTGAATCAGTACCTCTAAAACTTTTAACACTTTAGTCAATTCATCATTTATGATCATTCAATTTTGATTTACCAACCATTACTATTATTCTTTCTTATGTATATATTGTTTGTTCACAATCTTTACAATCATCCATAGAAACATTCATGAAATTGACAAACACATAACACAAGATATGGTATCACAAAAAACTCCTGTTAAGGAGTAAAAACTGCTGTGGGGATGGCACCCACAAAACTTCACTATCTGCAGAATGGAAGGGAGCCGGTTAAGGATTACAATTTGATCACTTCTGATGATCTACCCTGTTAAGAGTATTGAGGTAGAGACCTATTAAGATCTAATCTATTAAGAGCTTTAGCAACACTGATTTAAGTGTGCACTCAGTAATGAGATTTATAATAGGATGGTTAAGCACACCTTTCTTGAAAGGATATCATTAGTGTACTACACTTGTTAGAATGAGTACAAATGTTGACCTGACTGTATGCAATCTACTATTGTTGATTTATAGATCCATTAAAGCCTTTACAATAATAACATCACCTTGAGTGATTGATTAATACCTTTTCTCTGCTTGTCGGTAGCCTCTGTTCTATTCTTGAAAATTGATTTGAATCTTTTTGTGTTGTTCTACAAGAATTCTCTGTCTAGTCTTTAGTTTCTCTACGTGGCTACTATCTTCATTGAGAAACTCTCTTATTCTCAATGGATTGAGCACCTATTTATACAAGAATTGACCTATCTTGGAATTCACGATTTACAATGTTAATCCTCAGATCCAATGTTTACAACTTGATCTTGATCTTTAGTTTCCATGTTTTAAAATAGTAAAACTAATTAAAACAATAAAGATTACATTGCTTCCTCCGCACATAATGGATTTAAAATAAAATCAAGAAGTTATAAATACAACTTCAGTGATTTATTTGATGTGGAAAGTCAGACCCACTTTTTGTGAGATGTAACTGACTATCAATTCTTGGTTGTCAGTTTGAAATTGTAGTCTATTGGTGTTCCTTGACTGAACTATTCATCGGGTTCCTTGTATCTATTGGGTTCCTCTCTTTGTTGTACTATCAGGTAGCACTGTTGTTACTCGTCGAGTATCGTTTACCTTTTTGTCATTGGGTAACACTTTAATAGTGTTTGTCAGGTAACATTGGCATCAAATAGTGTTGTGCCTTTTCTATCGGTGTAGGGTAAACCGATGGTGCAGATCATGTTTTTCTCTAAGTATACTAATGGAAAAATATAATGCCTTCAACTTTTCTTTCTTTCTCTGTTCTTTCTGCTTGGTGAATGCTTTGTCCTCTGTTGCTTGGTGTCTACAGAATTCTTTGGCTCTGTTCTTCAACCTGTATGATCAAATCTGCATGAAGAATTCTATCTTCATCAGATTGTATTCAGCATTCCTCACTTTTCATAATGTATTCCTTGTCTCTTTATATAGACATGATTAGTCACTCAATCTCCTTGTTTTTTTCATAGATCACTTCTTGATCTGTAAAACTTTCCATGCTTTGCTTTATCCCGTAAATCTCTACTTTAGTTTTATTCTGTAGATCTCTCCTTGATAACTATGCTTTAAATCTCTTCCAAGCTTTATTTTAGCTAATCGTTAGAAATAAAGAAATCAATCAGTCAATCTCTAAATATAGCTCTTGCTAGCTAAGTAGTTTTTTCATTCTTGAACTTCATTTCTGATAGGTCATCAACTCCAGTTAGCTCAATCATTGACTTCAATTTACTGCGGTGCTCAGTATACACCGTGAACTTCTTGGTGACACTTTCTTGGTAACACTTTATCGGTTACTACTGTGATCAGTTTATACTGTCTGTCAGTGTTTACTATCACTCGGTGTATACAGACTTTTATGTTTTACCGATAACATAAACTTTTTCTCTTCATTTTTTCAAGATTATGGCCAATATGTGTTTGAATAATCAAAACATATCAAGATGACATCAATGAAAATATAATACATTAACTAATTTAATATCTTGCATTCACTTTTGCATCTCGGTGATCATCAACTTATCATCTTCAAACATTCAATCAGTTATGGTTCATCAATCTCTCCCTTTGGCATCGATGGAAACATACTATGAAATAGGCAGTATAAGATATGCCATAACATACCAATCTTATTTTTGTATAACCAATTCAAATATCTGAATCTTAGTAATCTCTTCTAGCTCATATTTGATTCTTGTTGTGTGCTCTCCCTTTCTTCATTCCCTTCAATGGATAGGTGTAGCAATTCTATTTTTTGATTATGTCTCTCACTTTGATGGATGGTTATTTGATTGAATATCTCTCTCTTTTTGTTGTAGAAGCTCTTCTCCCTGATGTATATTTCATTGAATCTTCCTCTCCCTTTGGAAGCAATTCCAAAAAACTTCAGCTTTGTAGTAGCCAATAGTCTTTTTCTGGTGTGCGGTTCAGATAGGTACCTCTAGTGTACTGATATATCATTGCAGTCCATATCTCAGCTTGCATCAACATGATTGATCTTTTGATAATGTGTAGGTTGATGTAGGCTTCAAGTCAGCTTAGTGACCAGTAGACAAGGGTCGAACCCCTAGTCTATTCCTTAGGTACTCAAATGTATCTTCTGGTAAGGGTTTTTTGAATATATCTTCTATTTATTCTTTCAATTTTACATATTCCAATATCACCTCTTTCTCTTGTACTTGTTCCCTCAAGTAATGATACTTAATAGCTATGTGCGTTGTCTTACCATGCATTACAAGGTTCTTTGAATTATTTATAGCACTTATATTATCACAATATATAATTACTTGGTCAAGAATTTCTTCACTCATACCTTTCAGTAATTGCTTGATCCATGCAATGTTAGAGAAATTTGCAGTAGCAGTTGCAAATTCTGCTTCTGCAGTTGATTGAGATATGCATCCTTGCTTTTTACTTATCCATGTGACAAGTCTATCACCCATAAAGAATGCTACTCCCGTTGTGCTATTTCTATCATCTAAGTTTCCAGCCTAATTAAAATCAATATAAACTTGTAGCTCAAATTTGCCTTCTTTATTGTACCACAAACCATAGTCTTCAGTATTCTTCAGATATCTCAAAATTCTTTTAACAGCAGTCATGTGTGATTCCTTAGGATTAGCAGAGAATTTTGCAACTACACCAACTGCATGTGCTATATCTAGTCTAGTGTGTAAAACATAAATTAGTTTTCCAATCATAGATCTGTATAAGGTCTGATTTACCTTGGTTGTTTGTCTTTCTTTGTCAATTTGCATCTGGTTTTGATAGGTGTTCCAACTAGTTTTGAGTCCTCCATCTTGAATATCTTTAGAACTTCTTTGATATATTTAGATTGTGTGATGTAGATGCCTTCTTCCTGTTGTAGAATTTGTAGACCAATGAAAAATTTGATCTCTCCAAACATTGACATTTAAAATTCTTTTCTCATTTCGTCTGCAAATGATTTGCATAGCATATTATTACCTCCAAATATGATATCATGAAAAAATATCTCAGCAATCAAAACTTTATCATCAGTATCTCCTTTCAAAAATAGATTATTGTTGTCACTTGTTCTAACAAATCCAAATCTAATGAGATAAGAGTGAAGTCTTTCATACCATTCTCTCGGTGCTTGTTTTAATCCATACAAGGCTTTGTGTAGTCTACAAACCATGTTCCTCTTGTTAGGATCGACAAACCCTTTGGGTTGTTCAATGTATACCTCCTCTTCTAGTATTCCATTTAGAAATGCAGATTTAACATCCATTTGGTATACTTTGAATCCTTTAAAAGAAGCATAAGCAAGTAGAATTCTCACTCCTTCTAGTCTATCTATGAGTTCCAAGGTTTCTCCATAGTCAATACCTTCTTCTTGTGTATACCCTTTGCATACCAGTCTTTCTTTATTTCCTGTGACTTCTTCATTCTCATTGAGTTTGTTTCTGAATATCCATTTGGTACCAATGACATTTTTGTCACTTGATCTAGGTACTAATGTCCATGTTTTATTCTTCTCAATCTCTTCATTCATTGCACTAACCCATTCTTGATTCTCAAGTGAAGCATTAATAGATTTAGGCTCAAAATCACAAATCAAACATCTAGTGTTAAGAGACTTACTTCTTGTTCTCATTTCAGCTCTTTTGTCTTCAATGATTTGGTCTTATGGATGGTTTCTTCTGACATATTTAGCAAGTACAGGTTCATATCTTTGTTCTTCATTTTGATCTTCATTATCACTCGGTTCAGCATTGTGAGCATTTTCTTGATTCTTGGTGTGTGAAGCTTGTTGCTCGGTTGCATTGTTCTGTCACTTGGGCAAGGTGACAAGTTCTTTAATGTAGACAAATATTTTGTAATCTTCTGGTTCCTCTCTTCTTTCCTCATCATTTTTCTCAAAAAATTCATCCACTTTAACATTTGCACTTTCAATGATTTTGTTAGAAGACTTGTTCAGACATTTATAAGCTTTGCTTTTAGTAAAATATCCTAGAAGTATTCATTCATCACTTTTAGAGTCAAGTTTCCCATTTCTATCATCTTTTAGTATATAACATTAACTTCAAAATATTCTAAAGTAACTCACATTTGATGTGTATCCATAGCATAGCTCATAAGGTGTCTTATTGGTGTTTTCTTCAATTGAACTCGATTTAGTGTATAGACAACAATACTTACAAATTCTCTCCAGAATATTTATGTGATAGCTTTTTCAATCATCAGTGTTTTGGCACAATAAACAATTGATCTATTTCTCCTTTAAACAATCCCATTTTGTTGTGGTGTTCTCGGTGTAGAAACCTGTCTTGTAATCCCATGTTCATTACAAAAGTTAGTGAATTCATCATAAATAAATTATCCTCATCTATCTGATCTTAAACATTTCAGTTCTTTTCCACTTTGTTTTTCTACTTTTTCTTTATACCATTTGAACATCTTAAATGCTTCAGTTTTCTCTTTTAAGAATATAACAGTCATCATCCTAGAATAGTCATCAACAAATAGAATAAAGTTTGTATCACCATAATAGCTCTTTTTTCTCATTGGTCCACATAAGTTAGTATAGATTAGCTCTAGAATAGCATTAGATTTTTATTTTTTCTCTTGAAAATAGACTTTGTCATTTTTCCTTTTTGATAATTCTTGCACATAACATGGTTGGGCTTTGACATACTCGGTAAGCCTCTTAATTTTCTTTTCTTACTTATCTTAACCATGTTGTCAAAATTCACATGAGATAACCTTTTATGCCACAACCAAACGTCTTCATTTCTAGCCAATAAAAAATTTGTCTCAATGTTGTCAAGATAGAATAGATTACCTTTTGTTTGTTCACCAGTACCGATCAACTTTCCTATTCCATTATAGATCTTTTCCTTTTTGTTCTCAAATGCAATTCAGTGTCCTATTGTGTTCAGCTGTGAAACACTCAATAAATTATAGCTAAGTCCTTTCACCCAATATGCATTTTCACATATGATCAGATTATTTAACATGATGGTAACTTTTCCTTCAACTGGAAAAGGTGATTCATTACCCATCCTAACTGATCCACCATTATAATATTCAAAAGTTTCAAAATTTTCTTTATCTCCAGTAATGTGATGAGTACATCCACTATCAATATTCCAAACATCATTTTTTCTAACTTTAGATATGAGTGTTGTTTCAACATACCTTTCTTCATCAACTGAATCATCCTTCATAGAAACAAATACTACCTCAACATCTTCATCAGAATCAGTGTTAGAATTTTCAGCTTTGTTCTCAACCAGGTAACAAGCCTTCTTGTCTTTATCCTTGTAATCTCATTTATATCTTCTGTCAGAATGTCAGTTGCTTCTTTAGTCTTGGTCATCACTTCTATCATACATCTTTTCATAAGATCTGTCATTGTTTCTTTCATCCCTTCTCTTGTTAGGGCATCTAGCAACAAATTTTCCAATTTATTTGCAATTAAAATAGACCAATGGTAATTTACCTTTATATCTTCATTTACCTCTATGTAATATTCTAGCCATTATTGCTTCAAGTTCATCAAGTTCTTGTTCATCACTATCACTGTCACTATCATTTCTCATAGTGTGTATGTGACTAGATTTGCTTATTTTCAGAGAAGATTTGAATGCAAACTCAATAGTTGGTCAGACACTATTGTCATAGTTTTTCATCTCAAATGAAATAAGTCTACCAATCAAACTATCAAGAGTAACATTGTTATTTTCTATTGCTCTCATTTCTTGATTTCCAGATGCTCTAATAGCATAAATAGGTAGTAAGGTTCTCAAAATTTTACTTACAACTGTTTCTTCCTCAAGCACTCCTCCTACTCCATAGATAGCATTAACAAATTCTTTGATTCTGCTACTGTACTGAGTGATGTTCTCTCCTTCTTTCATTCTTAGGTCATCAAACTTTCATCTAAGGCTTTCAACTTTATCTCTCAGCACATTGGTGTCTCCTCCATGTACTAGCTTGAGTTTGTCCCACATTTTCTTTGCAGAGGAGCATGATTTCACATCTTCAAATTCAACATCAGATAGTGAAGAAGCAAGTTCTATCATCATAAAATTGTGTTCATGTTTCTCTCTCAATAGATCAACAGTTAGAGGTCTAGTAGGTGCAACATATTCAGTATCCAAGTGTTGTGTGACATCATTTCCAATACCTGCTAGATGAAGTCTTATCCTGCTTTTCCATGATGCAAAGTTGTCCTTCTTCAACTTAGGCACGTCCCTTTTACTTATCTTGTTCAATCGTTATCTTAAGTCTTTAAACTATCTTCCAAGCACCAAAGCTCTGATACCAATTGCTTGAATAAATGAGAGGGGGGGGGGGGGGGAANGAGGGGGGGGGGGGGTGAATCAGTGGCCTTAAAATAATACCAAAAATACAACCAAAACTTATATATCAAATATAATATCCTCTAATTATCTTTCAGTCCATCAAGATGTATGCCTTAAATAAATTTAACAAATCTAACCTGCTCGGAAAGATATATTGTTTATCTTTCTAGACTTTACTGAATAGTAGTAAATAAACTTAGTGTTAACCGACTAATCCAGTTTCAATAATGTGTAAAGAAAAATATCAATGCAATAAACCATATACACATTTGACACATGTACAAATTTTAATGTGGAGACCCTGTTAAGGGAAAACCACTTGTGACCGGTAACCCAAAAATTTTCACTCTTCTGAAGTGAGCTCGGTGAAGAGCCAACCCTGTTAAAGGTTACAAACACACTGTTAAGTGCGACCTTGTTAGAGGATTTAAAAATAATTTTTTGTCTTTTGACCTAGCACTCACTATGTTGTCAACAAGAAAATAGTTTGATACTCTTGAGTATCTCAATACATTAACGACTGTTAAATCTCACTCGGTTAAGAGATTTTCTGAATCAATGGTTAAACTGATACGGTAAATGATCTATTCAATAATACAACTTTAACTTGGAGATATTAGATCTATTTTTAGTCTAATAATACCTCTATGATCAATGTTCACTTTAGTTCCTTTTCTTTCTTTCTTTCTTTGTTCTTTCTGCTCGATGAATGCTTTGTCCTTTGTTGCTAAGTGTCTGCAAAATTCTTTGGCTCTATTTTTCAGCCTGTATGATCAGATCTGCATGAATTCTATCTTCATTAGAATATATTCAGCATTCCTCACTTTTCATAATGAATTCCTTGTCTCTTTATATAGACATGATTAGCTGCTCAATCTCCTTGTTTTTGTCGTAGATCACTTCTTGATCCATAAAACTTGCTATACTTTTCTTTACCTCATAAAGCTATGCTTTAGTTTTATTTTGTAGATCTCTCCTTGACAACTATGCATTAAATATCTTTCATGCTTTAGTTTAACTGATTGTTAGAAATAAAGAAATCAATCAATCAACTTCTAAATATAGCTCTTGCCAGCTAAGTATTTTTTTCATTCTTGAACTTCAATTCTGATCGGTCATCAACTTTAGTTAGCTCGATCATTGACTTTAGTTTACTATGGTGTTCGGTATACACCATGAACTGATCGGTGAAACTTTCTCTGTAACACTTTCTGTGTTACTACTGTGCTTAGTTTATACTGTTTGTCGGTGTGCACTGTCTGTTGTTGTTTACTTTCAATCGGTGTATACAAACTTTTATGTTTTACCAATAACATAAACTTTGTGTATCATCTTAAAATGGAAGCACTTCCATGTTAAGAGTGTTTATCCCTCCTTAAGGGATGTTTTTGACCTCCATCATATCATCCTCCTGTTTCTGCATCATCTCATGCTTATGTGCTGGTTCAGGACCCTGATTGGGCCTCTCTGGGCACCTCCTACCCCACCTCACATATTTTCTAGGGGTTCTGACCCCCTGGGTCAGGGTCGACCTTGACCCTGACCTGGGTCCCCATTTCAAATCAGGAAACTTGTCGGCTGCAAGGGCTCATCAAAAATTTAGTTTTCCCGCTTCCGGGTTGGCTATTTCAGGTTCCAAAGCATTAAATCCTAAATTATATTTAATATAGGTCCTTTTCTAGCCATCATGGTGGTGTGATCTTCCTTCAAGATCCTTTGTGCCTCTTCAAGACTCTTTCATCACCTCTTCAAAGTGGATTTGAAGCATACAATCATGGAGGATTATGTTTTCTAAAGTCCAAGCTTTCATACTTACATACTTGCATACATTTGAATTTCAATTACATATCTATTTGAGTATCATAGATTCATTGTTAGATTCAATTCTACTACTTGCTAACATTCTGTACTTTATTGATTTCAAGGTTAATTCCTAAATTGGGGTTTTACTAAGGCAAACCCCTCCCCCACAACAAAAAATCTCCTTTTTTTTGTAGGTACAGGTGTAGAACAACGAATTTTAACCCAGATCTGGATACCCTTTTCGAATTTCTTTCAGACGGCGCGAACAGAGTCACTTTCAGATCTGTGCAGGTTAGGGTCGACATTAATGGGTCAGGGTTGACATTTTTGGGTCAAGGTCAACCTTTTTCATAAGATGACATCAGAATGGAAAACAATTTTTGGGTTTTGTTCGTCTCTGTGTTTTGGTTTGGGATCAACTGTCATTTTTTCCAGAAACATAGTACAGACCTCAAAAAATAGCATTCTTTGATCTGCAATATTTCAAGGTTAGTGCATTTCTCCTACTTCTTCAATTACTGTCATATATCATTTCTATACATACAATTAACAAAATTTAAGGTATCTATCTTGTTATTCTCCTTTCCAAATAGTTGATTCATTTGTGCAATAGCCCTTCCTTGGGGTTGATCAACTTGGATCTCCCATTTGTGAATTTAAGGATAAAAGGAATATCTTATCTCCTCCTTAATCACAATTGCAATACTTAATCAATACAATTCAATTAGGGTTAAGGAATTCAATACATTCTAGGCAACTTAAAGGACAATTTACAACATCAATGCATTACATTTCAAGATAATCAATCAATCCTTCTTAATACATTACATATTCTTAATAAACACATTTCTATTTCAATCCCCTTTACATTTTTATATACACACATCAATCAATAAATGATCCATCAAACATTTTCTTCTTTACATTTTGGTGAACCCGACGTGAACCGGCGATAGACAACTCCTTCTCTTTGGTGTTAGATTTACATCTTAATTTACATAATACTAATAAAATATTCAAAAAAACACTTCTTGCATTTTCACCATGAAATTATTTTGGTGTATGACTATTTTTCTCATTATCCTTCTTTTAGCATCTCTTTATAGTACCTATGATGTCTATGAGAGTGTTATCCATTTTATCATGTTTGTCAATCTTCATGTTTCACTCGCTTATGCTA
>MU224010.1:2712761-2723846 GCA_018584345.1 Thuja plicata
TGTCAAGTCATGGAACTAAAGAACAAAGAAAAAGATGAAAAAAATATAGCACAAGAAGATAAAAGACTATTGAGTACAAGGTTAGAGGAAAAAGAAATTGAAATCTAGCACTTATCACTTCAGCAAGTTGATTTGGTAAGTAAAATCAACAATGCAACACAAGAAGTTGTCAACTTAAGGACAAAAAATGAAAGACTATGGAATGATCTCAATACTGAAAAACAAACAAATGAAAGTATGGTGAATTCACAAACCAGCATGGATCAGGAAACAGAACTGAGAAATCATGGACAGACTAGATTAGGATATACTAAAAAAGGTGAATCCTCACAACAAGGAGCTCAAAGGAACAACAAACCTAAATGCAATCACTATGGCAAGACAGGGCATACATCAAATAAATGTTTTTGATTAAGGTAAAAATAGGTTTTCAAAGGAACCTGAAACCTTTTACAATAAGCAACTAGATATAAGCATCAAAGGCACATACAAACATAGAAAGCCTGCATCGAACAAAAGGAAGGACCCAAAGAGACTACAAAGACCTAAAACAGGAAAAAATAAAAACTGCCAAAGGGATGCACAGTTTCCAGCACAACAACTTGCACAATTTCCAACAAAATTTCCAGACCAGAAGACGAAACATTACAACATTTTCTGGTAGGCTTCCTCAGCCTCCTTCTGCATCTCTTCCATTTTTTCAATGGACTCCTTCAGCTCTAGCATCTCTTTGGGGATCTCAGGGAATTTTCTTTTTATTCCACTTCAGGTTCTAGAACCAGGGCCCGAGCTCCCAGCCTTTTCTTCTATGGTAATTGTAGTGTTTTCCAACAGGCTTCTTTCTAGATAAGCGTATAACACTTTCAGGTTCTAAATCGACACTTGCAGCCCATCGTTACTATGCTTAAGGATGACCCATATCATGTGCCCATTGTGGCTTATTTGTTCTTTCATTTCTTTTATCTTTTCTTCCACAGTCTCATTAACTCTAGTAGTGAACTCCTCTTCTTTGTTGTTGTCATTTACCTTAATCATCAACTTTTTCTCCATTTCCTTGACCTTGGCTTTGAAAGGCTCCATTGCCTCCTACATCAAATAAATGTTGGATCAATGGAAGGTCAAAAATTAATGGTAAATGCTACAGTTGCAACAAGCATGGACATAGAGAAAGTGAATGCAAAGAGAAACCCAAGTTTGAAGGGAAATTCTATAAATGCAACAAACAAGGTCATAAGTCTTCCGAGTGCAGAACTAAGAATTGGAATCCTACTGAACAATTAGCCAAGGCAATTTTTGGTTGGGATTACAACACCTGGTACAGATGTTATCACTGTGGTGAATATGGACACATTGGTGCAAATTGTGTGAAGACTCACTTTAGAAAAAGAGATCCTACTAAGAGATGCTATGTATGTAAACAACTCAGTCATCTGAGCAAGAACTACATGAACATAGAAAAGGTTGATACTGGTTTTGAGAATGGTAAAACCAAAGTATCAGAAATTAGAGCTTAGATGAGAAAGCAATGGGTAAGGAAATCCTCAGAAAATTTAGATCAAAGCAATGAAGGATCTAATGGCACCCTAAATAGTGAGATGGGTGGATCCATCATTATAGAATAAGAAAGCAAGGAGATGACTGGAACTGTGCAATAACAAGCCATCCTACATCAATTCCAGGAAAGTAATACAGTCCATATCCATATATTGATGCATGAGGACATATTGTAGTTCAACCCGAGTCTGAAAGTTGATTACACCCAAGTCACTCTAGCTCACCCGAGCTGAGCTGGGTAGTGTTGACAATAGGAAAATTAGTTTCACCCGAGCTTCTAAGTGAATCTTGGAGAAGCACCTGAGTCACGCCAACTACTAAGTATGGAGCATTTAATGTTATACTCTAATGGTTGAAAAACTCTTATATATGAAGGATTATGAAGAGTATTGTTTACAAAGTTTTAAATTTACTAGGCAATTCAGAGAAAATTCATGATTGAAAGTGGAGTTTGATTATTTTTTTCGAGCAATATGGCATCCACTTCCAGCAGTAAGGTCAAGAAAGGTTTGGAAATGCTAGTAAGGAATACAATTTTTGATCCTCCCTGGTTCAAGCTTCATCTGACATTTGCAGAGGAGATAGAATCGATGGGAGCTCATTCCCTAATCCCTCTGGGAGTGTTACTGGTCAATGACATTCACAGCTTCTATCACTGCAACATACAGGAGCTTGAAACCACTGAGATGAATCAAACATATGAGAAGTTATGCACAGATAGGAAACTAAAGCCCGAGCACAAACACCTCGAAACCAAGGGTTTGACACATATCATGCATATGCTGAGGGACTTCCAGACAAAGTGGATGAGATATGCTCTTAGTCATGTTCACGACATGCAATTATGGCTGGCTCATCCTGTAAAGATCACCAAGCAGATAATTCATTGTGTTACTGGGTTCCCTATGCTAGACAAGCCAAAAGTTACCAAAACCCTAAACAAGGATGAACTAGCAGAGTTAACTCTTGCCGAGTGGGATGACAGAGGCATGAGACTCAACAGAGTAACAAACATGGAGATGAAATTTGACATTCATGTAATAACACATAATATTTACAGCTCAAGAAGACTCAATAGTGTTGCATGCAAAGTTGTTGACCTAGCCTACAAGGTTGTCAAGAAAAATATGATATTTGACCTGGCAGAATTGAAACTCACTTAGTTGAGAAAGAACATGGAGAGCATCTGAGTATCAAAAACCAACTCATGTAAGTTTGGTTCTCTTCTAATCTGTATACTATTTTATGTTGCAACGTTATTTCCCTCCAAAGGAACAGTAGTATGGAAAAAGGATAGACTAATCATTCATCAGATTAATGACTTCATAACCCAAGCACCAGTTATGCTCACTTCAAGAAAGTAGAATATCTTACTGATTTACAAGCTGAATTGTTAAGAGAAGAAGCAAGAATCAGAGAATCTCTTACAACCATTCAGATCCAACTTCTACCACATATCGATGGAATGTAGAAACATATAGCACATGCTAAAACTCTCATCCATGAAAACAACTTCTCAGTTGTCAAGCTGATGATAGAGCTATCTGCAGAACTGCAAGTTGAATTGCACATCTTGAAGGTGCTACAGGATAATTGGGACAACACTCTATCTCAAATTTTGAAGGTACATAGTGATTTTCTATCCTACTTCAGGATACCCCTGTAGATGACATTCCTTTTTGGCATTTTCGTCAAAAACAAGGGGGAGATATCATTGTATAAGAGAGAGATATCATTGTAAATATGACATGTACAAAGAATAGTGTAGAAAATATATGTTACAATAACAATTTTTGAAAAATACAAAAATAGAGTCAGTCAGACCTGAGCAGCAGAGAAAGTATCAAAACCCAAGCAATCTGTAAGGGGGAGTTTTGACATATCAGATACAGAGTTTAATGATAACTATTTTTGTCACTAATGCCAAAGGGGGATATTGTAGACCCTATGGTAAGACATATTGTCAATTAGTGTCAAAACACTTAGTCATTCAGTGTTACCCAAGTACACAGTGTTACCCGAGTAGACAGTGTTGCTCGAGTGTTCAGTTTCACCCGAGTAGTCTTTTGGACCCGAGTGATAGTTTGAATCTGACTTTGCATATATTGTTAAATATATATTTGTTTATTGCAAGCTGACTTACAAAGTTATTTGTTGGATAAAGATATATATGTAAGATAGTTTGTTTATCCAATTGTAAAGAAGAATATGTATATAGTATGAATGTATAATCAGAAGATGTGTGATTATGCGAATGACAGTTTGAGTTAAGTGAAGAAGTGTTCAGGACAACAGATACTTATCAATCACATTCAAGTGATCAGTTATATTTGAAAGGATCTTATTCAGCAATCACAGTTGCACAGAGCAGATCATCAACTAGTTCATTCTCACAAGTCGATCAGCAAAATCCTTTAACAAGGTGGACCTAATGGTCCTTTCTCTAAATCTCTTAATAGAGTTGCATTACTCACTGTATTGTACAAAATACTTTAAAAAGGTGGACCTAACAGTCCTTTCTATGCTCCTAACAGGGCAAACCATTAGAAGTGGTCATTGTAAGCTTTAACAGGGTGAATTTATACTTCAGTACTAAATCTTGTGGTTATCATCCCCACCCCAATTTTAATTTCTTTTGGAAGGTTTCTGGGTAACCAAATATTGTGTTATGTGTTGTATCTGATTCTTTACTTTCAATTTATATGCATGCAAACAAATAAGCTAATCTAATTATGGATTGAAAGAATGAAGTTTTATTGATTCCTGATTCACCCCCCCCCTCTCAATCATTGGGCACATCATATAATTCCAACATAACCGTGGTATTTTTTCCACTCCTTCTATACCTCCTTTATCTATTACTTTTAGTTCTGTTAATCAAACTCCTAGTGTTGATTCTCATCCTACTGAGAATCTTCCTAATCCTTCTATAGAACTCGTGAAGGAACCATTTGTCATTCTTCCTAGTTCTCAGCATGTTTCAAACAAGACAAAGCGTAACCGATCTGCTAATGGATGTAATAAGAAGCGTCGAGCTCAAGCTAAATCTCGTGCCTCTGTTCTTCAAAATTGTTTACCTTCTTTTGACCATCCTATGACTGATGTGTTAGAATAAGTTAATGTTAGTAAGGATGTTAAGATGAAAAATTAGGATGATTCTATTTGCATCTTAGATTCTATTTCAATTAATCTTGATGAGGAAGATACTCTTGATGATCCTATTGATCCTAACGATGAATATGAGACCATTGATATTGATACTAATTTACCTCATATACTTTCAACTCAATTGATAATTACACCTAGTATCGAACATCACAATTCTCAAGAGGATCCTTGTTTGGAACTGGCTATTATTCCTACTATATTGGATATAGTCCCTCTTACGAGTTTCTCACCTTCCCTAAATTATATACACCAAGATGAGGAGAGTAGGCAATGCGCTTGATTGGGTTGTCCTCCATGGTAGCCTTTTATGTGTTTGCCTATTGTATTGTTCTTCTCCCGTAATGTGTTTGCTACATGTTTGTTAGATTCTTTTATACGACCCTTGTTACTTTGTTGGTGCAAGGTGATAAAGGAATCTAACCTATTGTACTATTCCTCTATATGTATCTCTATTCTTCTATATGTTGTTTTTATGTTATTTTGTACCTGTGCTATTGTTCGTAAATTTTTTCCTTGTGTAGTCCACTTGGATCTGCAACATGGTAGCACTAATTCTTTTTGGTCTCCATGTTGTGGTCCGAAAAGACTCTTCTTCGTAACTTTTGCGTTTTTCATTCCTCCATTGTAATTGTAGTTCTACTTTCTTTGGCGAATGATGTCAATTCATTTTCTATAATATCATACATATATATATTATCTTATGATCATAATGACCTCATGGTAGGTAGATCCCTTCTATGTTCTCTGTATGTTTATGTGGTATTTCCCTTGATTTGTCTTCGCTTGGGGGAATCTCGTAGTGGAAACGTAATCAGTGGATTTGTTTACGTTTTTGTTAAATCCATTGCTCCTGTTAAAGTGTTAGAAATAAATTTAACCTTGGGGCATATGCTCCGCTCACTTTTTGAACACACACACTTTCAAAATATTTTCAAAACTTTACACTTTTTTCTCCCTTTATGGATTAAAGACTAATCCTTCAAGCATGGATTTTTACTTTATAGGATCTCTTGATCCTTCTAGTTTCAATTTACAAAGTTTTTGATCCCTTCAGGTCAGGAAGGTGTCCTTAAGACCAGATCTCTCTTAATGGGTTGACTAGTGAGTAGCCACATTCACTAGGTGGTTCAAATCCATCTGTCCAATTGCACTATTTCCTTGTGTGATTCACAATGGGACATAGGTTCTCATTAGGCGAGGTAATCACATCCTCTCTCTATCTCTTTCCTAACTGGCGATGTCTCTCTTATTGTAATCTTGGGTTGACAAAACTTAAGTCCCTGGGGGCTTGAGGATTGTTTTATCCCTTTGGTTTCAATAAGATTATGTTTCCTTTGCGATCTCCTTTACAAGGAGTTTGCATCGAATCCATACTTTTGATAAAGTGGGGGCTAAATGGATCATCGAAAAATGGAAGCACTTCCATTTAGGACTGGTTTAGCCCTCCAAGTAAGTTTTCTAGGGTCATGCCATGCACCTTGAATGGGTTTCTGACTTGGATTTGTCTTTTCCCCCTATTCTACCCCATCTTCCACTTTTCTCCTACTGATTTATGGCATTCAGCTCCAAAATCTGAGGTTCTTGACCTTAGGGTCAATGTCAACCCTGACTGAGGTCAAGGTCCTGGATGCATAATGAAGCAAACTATGAAAGGCAGCAAGACAACTACAGGGACCAAGAGAAGAAATAACCTCTACATTTAAGGGCTGAGAACAGTAAGCCTGATGTGTTGCTAAGATATTGGTTCAGCTTGACGTATGGAAGCATAAAAGCACAGACTAAGAAGAATATTTTTAATATAAGAGAAGAGGTTTATGCAGAATATCAAGGAATATCCTATTTTTCCTTTCAGAGAACCCTGACTGGTGCCAGAAATAGGTGGAATAAACTGTCAGAAGCATTCAAGAAATCAAAGCCACACCGTCCTATTAATCTTGAGGCAGCCATTCACAGAACACCAAAGTATATCCATCTAGGCAGACAAATTAGACACGAGCTATGGTGTCCCCTTACAATCCAACCACCTATGCTTTCAAAAGCATTCAAGAAATCAAAGCTGCACAGTCCTATTAATATTGAGGCAGCCATTCATAGAGCACCAAAGTATATCCATCTAGGCAGACAAATTAGACACGAGCTATGGTGTCCCCTTACAATCCAACCGCCTATGCTTCTATGGCCTCTTTACGACATCAATGCTACAAAGTTAGATTAACTATAGAAGGATTATATGATGGAATTATGGGAGAAAACCATAGGGTTCTACTAAACCTTTAAGAGCAGAAGAAGAGGAAAGACAAAGGTCGGGGAGTTCGGAGGAATTGCAAAGAAATGCAATGCTTGAGGATAAGCATTTTACTTCCAGGGGAGCAGATGATGAGACCATAATTTGTCTCTATTTTATGTTAATATTTATACTCTGTTTAAAACATTACCAAGACATTTGTGAACCTTTTAGTATTTGAGCTTGTGATAAGTACAGTTGGAACTACCTAGCCTATGGGTAGCTATTAGTGTCATGTTTTGCTAAAAATTATATATCTATTGCAGTATTTCATATAGCTATTTGAATGTATGTTCTAAATTTGGATTGAGTTGACTAGTTGACTTGATTATATATCCACATATGCTACTAACATGCTAGGATGAAGGGGCGGCTTGAGAGTGATCGACCACATTGAGGAGAAGGCGTTGAAGTTCCAGCTACAACAGGGAGGAATGTTATCGTTGCAAGACATGCCTGCTACAATGGAGGAGCCATCATCTCAGGGAATATAGGAAATATCTTTGTTATATTTCCTCTCAACAGTCAATATCTTGATGAAATGGTTATCCAGAATTTATTACACTTTGTCGTGGGCAATTACGATCACCTTCCCCTATGGCGTGATTTAATCAGACCTTATTTGTATGCTTTTGGAATAAACGTCAATCCTTTATATAATGAGATTTGATTGTTAGTTTATAGTTTAGCTTTTGATATATATTGTTGCTGCGTTTGCACAACAAGTTACTCTTTCCAGTTTTGTGCATTGTTTTTATGTAATCAGTTTCTCAAAATATAATGGAGTGATTTTGGTTTACATTCTATGTTAGTAGTTAGCAGAAGCCAACCAAGGGGGCCCACTTGGGAGGTGGATTAGATTAGAGTAGGTTAGATTTACTTTTAGAATTTACAGCATTCCGAGTAGAAGTTTACTGTTTCCTTCCTGCAACATTAGACTCATGTATGCTCCTGCAAAACTTGGAAGGATAATTATGGTGAATACTATGGGTTGATAGAATAGGTTTAAGCTAAGTTTGCAATTTTTAGTTTTCAGCATTAATTTCATTAAGTAGTCATGTGTGTTTACTTTCCTACAGCAATAGCGTTGGTCTCTTTCATGTATCTTTTCCTTCCTGCAGCATAGGTAGTATGACTCTTTGAGAGACTTATGCACATATCGTGCTGTCCCATTTCAAGTATACGTCCCTGGGTTGACAATTTAAATGCACTTCATGATAGGAAAAGTAATCCTTATTTGAATATACTATTCCTAGGAGAAGATTTGGCATGATTATTATTACCTATTGTGAGGCGGTTCAATATACACGATCAAACCTATGGAACCAAGTGGAGTTGATGCTTGCTAATCATCATCACTGAAATACCACATGTCAAGTGTACCAAATCATATACAAATAGTCAAATCACATATACATCATAAAATCATATCAACCAGTGAAAGAAAAATTTAGCAACGTAGTCATTCTAAGAATGTTATGACACCACCCTTTCTCACAAATAATCAACACATATCTAATTCATTAACATTATTAAGTATTGCTAAATGGCATTAATTATCATATAAACACATTGGCAATGACACATTTAATACCAATAATACATTAACAAAAATAACTTATGAAATAGTACACCAATCACACCCATCATAGGGACACCATTAGTACCAAACCAAAACACCATATATATATGTGTGTGTGTGTAGGAATGCATCCATACATCATCACATAACATCATGGCACCTATTGGGAAAGTTATCATGATGTATAATCAACTAGCTACATCAACAATGATACATTATGGACAAAAGAATATATCAGTAATCGAGTGAATCACAAAATACCCAATGCCAAAAGGACACTAATGAACACTCACCAGATAAGCATATACAAGTCTAACTAGGAACAAAAGAATAAACATGTAGCAACATGCAAACACGGGAGACACTACATAATCCAAGGCATTAAAAAGTTGAATTTTAAAAAAAAAAATGGTTCATCATCCTCCAATATATTTATATCATTATTGTAGATAGTTATTAATCAATAGTAGCTAAATCTTCATACCTCAAGCCTTTGACCTTTATTTTAAGGGCTTCAAATTTCTAATATTTCTATTAGGATTCAACTTTGTAGTTTTCAAGTCAAACTTATTGACCCATGTTTCATGAGTAGTGGTTTGCAAGAACCCATCTCTCATGGGAATGAATGGACCACTTAGCACTCATTGCTCCTAGGTGACACTCACATAGGTGAAGCATTGGGCCTTCCTAGTAGGTCACCCATCCTAGTACTACTCCAACTCAAGTGTTCTTAACCATAGAGTTTCCTCCAAGGTTAAGCCAACTTAGCTTGCAACCCGGTTTGCAAAACCTTTAGCAAGCGTTGTGTCTTATGAACCATTCATTATAGAGCCTCTTTAGCTCATCAATTGATAAGTAGGCCTCAACGTTATTTTGGCATTATTCTGCTACATGTTTTACCAGCTTCAAATGTTCAATCCATTCAATTCATGTTCTTATTTTAGTAATGGTCTCATAGCTTACTATGCCTCCATTTAATGCTAAGTTGTCATTTAAATTTTCTACTTCTTTCATCCTTGACAAATAAATGCCATTTTGTTCCAACCCATCATAAAAATTATTCTTTATCTTAGTTGCCTTGTTTTCCTAATGTAATGCCTCTTTTTATATATTTATGCCAATATTTAGTGTTTCCTCTCCTTAGGATATCAATACTTTTATCCAGCTCTCTATAACAATTTAAAGTGATGAAAAATGAGGACCATGAAATGAGTGTTCAGTAGGATGATCAAACAAATTAGGAAGCATCACTTCCCAAATTCCATCTTCCATTCATTACATTAGGAAGGGGAAAGTACTTGCTAGGCTTAAGGGAACTCAAGCATGGAACGAGTGTTGTATTTTTCTCCCTTCACTAAGAGTAGATTGATCGATGCAATTTGGAATAAAGAAATGAGGTAAAAAGGATGCAACAGAGATAGATCTGTGTATACAGACAACAACATATTGATATGCAAATTCTAGAACCAAATATGAGGAACAGACAAAGCCACTAACCTGCACACAAAGTTTCAACCAATTGTGTTTGTCAAGGGCCACCTAGAGTGTCGGGGAGAAACTAGACTTGCCCCTAATTATATTATTTGGTGAAGAACTTCAATTATGTATTTGGGTCCTTCTTATCTCCCGAGTGGACCGCATTGAGTGTTTTTCTCAAGGTGGTTGGGTTTGTATTAGTAATGCTTATAATTTTATGGCTAACCTTGTTGATATTTTCAATGGACAAATCTCTATATATTTTGGAGGAAAGGAATGAAATGGGTATGAGTGAATGTGAGGTTGTTGCAAAGAGTGTATGATTCAAATGCGAAGGTGATTTTATGTGAACTAGGTAGAACTGAGGTGCATATTGCTGAATAAGACAGGAAGGTCACTACAACGAATCAAGAGGTTCATTTTTTAATCAGTGTATTTCTACCGAAATCTATATTATTTGTATCTTAAGGATTAGCGTAACCCTTGGCAATGTGTCTAATTTGGTAGGGACAATGAGTTCCTTGATTTCTGGGCTAAAAATATTGTAATTATATATTTGGATATAGTGAGTACGTCTTAGTGTGGTTTTTCTCATCTTGAATATTCCACGTTAATATGATATTCATATGTTATAGAATCATTACTTTATTTTTAACTAATTTTTTATTGAGTTAATTCAGATCTAAGATTGAATTGTTAAATTTGTTAAGAGTGCTAATTCACCTCCTCTCCCCCTCCTCTCCCCCAACAACACCTCTTCAACATTCTTTACAAAAAAATTCTAAATATAATTCCTATCCCTATTTAATGAATATTATGTTCTACCAAAAATTAATCGGTTATAAACGACATCCCAAATAATACTACATCTGTTTAATTGATTAACAAATATAAAAATAAAGTATATTACTTTTGTACCAAATTACCCATACCCATAATGCTATACAAAACCCAAAAATGTTTGTCGTCTAGCTATGCGTAGCCATGATAAATTTGTACGTTGCCAAGAGTAATCTTGTGG
>MU224010.1:2723946-2735721 GCA_018584345.1 Thuja plicata
ATTCAATTAAATAAATAACATGATTTAACACCCACATAATCACATCAAGCACCTGAAACCGAAAACAAGCGAAATCAAACATGATCAAGGAAAGGGATACATGAATTCCTATCAACTATACGAATTCAGTCAGGGTAGTCAAAACAGATACTTGTCCACTAACTAGGACAATTAGGTCTAAGATAGGATTTGGACCTAAAAACTATCTCCCCTCTCTTACCATTGAGATTAATGTGATAGGGCACGCTCACTCCTGCCAATTCAGGGAAGACATAGCCCGGTACCTGCAAACCTATCATCACAAAGATGAAACATACATGCATATATCATATGGCAAACAATGGTTGAGACTAGGTTATCGTGTGGATCTCGCCGAAGCAAGTAACTACGACTCTGTCCCATACCATACCAAGCACATCAAACAGTAATGAAAACATACAATGATCCATGTGCATATAAATCTAAGGTCAGTATTGTCAGAAAACCATAATCGAAATGAAATCCTAACATATACATAAGCATCATAAAATAACCATAAATCACATATACACAAAAAGGTATAACATACTAACAACGGATCAATAACATACTAAAATGTAACACATAAAATCATCTAAACCATCTGATAAAATCAACACATACATCCAAAATGCCTAAAAGAGTTTGGCATCCACAAACTAAAAAGCAACCTAGGAGGTGGGTATTACACTTTAACAGTTGTGACCTAGAAGAATTTAATTCGAAAATGCATTCACGGGATGCATGGGAAAGAGAGAAGCGGAATTAAGGAGATACCTCAGAACTTGAGAGAGTTGGAACTTTAAAATCAGCATCACCATTATGTTCCATTGTTAAATCGTGGCTTTTTAATTCACCTGCTGCCAAAAAAAATGCAACTTACGGTAAGAGAAAGCCAAAATTATTTCAAATAAGCAATATGGAACGGAAAAAATGAAATAAACAAACAACTGAATTGAAACCTTCTACTCAAATTTGAGTCTGGTGTGGCCAACCCTATGAAAATTAAAAATTGATTGGAGAATCTGGAAGACGTACCTGATAATCCTGTGATTTCTAAACCTGATTCTATTCTCTCAACCGGTGTCGTCAAAAGTGACCGTGTTCCTTCACTACTCAATCTCCTGTATAGGTACAACTTAAAGCAGATATATTTGCTTTAACAGATACACAGTTGGAAAACTGGAAATAGAAAATGGGGAAAATGGCAAGCTGTAATCTAGGAGATGAAGGGAAGGGCTGCGGGAAATGACACCAAACTCACATGCACTACGCCACACGAATCCTCCCATAAATGACACACCTGCTACCCTGCAAATCAGCAGGCTTTAATATGTGCAGATTTTTTTATCCATAAACAAAATTAAAAAGGCTACCAGAATTGCGTGCACCGGAATTTAGGCTACCGGAATTGTTTGCACCGGAATTTTTTTCAGGCATAAGACTGCCAGAAAGGCGGGCATCTCCCCGGGAGTAAGCCTATCGACTTAATAAATCACAAAGTATAATGTGAAACATTGATTAATTAATAATTTCCTAAACCCTATTTAATCTGTCTCAGTTTTTCTTTCTGCTAAAAAAATCTTATCTATCTTGATTTTTCTTGGCTGCAGCATTTGCGAATGGGCAAATACAAGGCCGAGCTCTAGAGAAACTTTTACAGATGGAATACAGTGAATCCAACCACAAAAGGAAACCTTCCCAACTTCTAATTGACATTGAAGCTTAAATTGATTTAGTTTAAAAAGCAGCTGAAGATTTAGAGGCCAAGATTCCATATCCTTTAAATGTTTTAGACTCTGGAAATACGTTAGCCCAAAGAATGAGAGACTTAGGCATAGAAAGGTGAGCTAAATTTATGTTCTGGAGGTAAAGGTTTCATTTTTACTACAGATGACTCTTCATTGTGGTTTTTGGTTAGCATAAACCCTATTCTCCCTGCTAGGGTTTCCTTCACACTTTTACCATATGAAAATTTTATATCATCAGGGCAAGAAAAAGTGGATGGCAAGACACATATTGTTTCACCAAAGCCATGGGAGAAATGCTGCTGGCCAATGGCCGGGGAGCTTTGCCAGTTGTCATCCTTCGTCCCAGCATTATAGAAAGCACATATAGTAGCCCTTTTCCTGGATGGATTGAAGGCCATAGGTATACTCAAATATTCATGCTATTAGATTTCCATGATTGATGTTATTATTTCTGAATTTGATTTTATAATGTTTGCATCAATGTGAGGGATGCACTCTTTTATCTTAATGATAGATCACAGAGTGTGATCCGAAATATTATGAAGGATGCACTCTTTCATTCTAATAATAGATCACAGAGTATGATCTGAAATATTATGCAAAAACTATCACACAATTGAACACCAATAAAATCAATATAACAATATATACAATCAATGGTATGTATGTAGGATGCTGGATCCTATTATTTCACACTATGCAAAAGGTCAACTGAGTGGCTTGTGGGGCGATCCAAATACCATTATTGATCTGGTGAGTAACGACTGTGAGATGTTTAATTTTAAGTACTCAAACCCATTCTTTAAATTCTATTTGGTTGGTAAGCAAAAACATTCCATTCATTGAACTGTATTTTGTGGGTAATAAAATCCATGGGTTCCTTAAAAACTGTCACAGGTACCTGTAGATATGGTGGCCAATGCAACACTGGCTGCCATTGCAAAGCATGCAGGAAGGCCTGGCATTCAGGTGTATCATGTGTCTTCCTCTGTTGGAAATCCATTAAGATTCCAACAAATTGTAGAGGCAATCTTTGACCACTTTAGAACTAATCCATACATTAACAACAAAGGAAAACCAGTGGAATTGGAAAATGAATTGGCCTTCTTTCCTACAATGGAGGGTTTTCTCAATCATGCTTGGAGCACTACTTTTAATATTCCCTTGAGTGTAAGTCACAAGATTTTAGTCATTTTTAAGATTTGTGGACAGCCCATTTTTCCTATGATGTAGAATTTTTGCAATCATGCTTGAAATAGTTTTGTTCATGGAATAATTCCCCCATTTTTATCTTATGCAGTAGCTAAGGATTATATATTGCTGATTTATAACTCCTTGCAGATACATGGTTTTCCTCAATTTGCTCCAAAAATGTCGGACAAGGAGAAATGCATTTGTGCCAAATATGTACAACAAACTCAGTACATGTCTATGTTATACAAGCCATATACATTTTATAAAGGAAGGTAAAATGTCCTCAACATTCTGGACTGTCATACAATTAATTTTTTTGGGTTAAGAATTGTTTTGAATTGAATTTTGTGGGTTTTGATTCTTTACAGGTTTGACAACTCAAATGTGGAGACATTATGGCAAGAACTATCAGAGGAAGAGAAAAGGACTTTTGGATTTGATATCAAGAATGTTAAATGGAAACAATATCTTGCAAACATTCATATTCCAGGACTGCGCCAACATGTCATGAAAGGTCGGGGCGTAGGTCTCCATAGACTAGTCGAAATCAAGTACAACTAGATATATGTCAGACCCATAAATGTGGAAATGTAATAGATTTAGATTTAGTCTAAAAGTTCTTGTACGAAACCCTTATATCAATAGAGTAGGTATTCTATATCAATAGAGCAGGTATTCTATTTATTGAAGAAAAATAGGAACTAGGAGGTAGGTAAGAAGATAGAGGGGTATTTGTAGGTAAGAATTATTGAATTGAAATCATGTTGAAGAAGGATTCATGATTTTTGTTGTAGTCTAGACAAGTTCTATAGATTATTGAACAGTTAGATTTCTTTTTCTAAAAATTTGTTTATCTTTAATCCTAATGATAACTTGTTCAAATGAATCTCTAAAGAAACTTACTTCAAGATTCTAAAAATGTGTTTACATTTAATCCTAATGATAACTTGTCCAAATGAAGCTCTAAAGGAACTTACTCCAAAATTCTAAAAATGTGTTAACCTTTAATCCTAATGATAACTTGTCCAAATGGAACTCTAAAGAAACTTACTTCAAAATTCTAAAAATATGTTTACCTTTAATCCTAATGATAACTTGTCCAAATGAAGCTCTAAATAAACTTACTCCAAAATTCTAAAAATGTGTTTACCTTTAATCCTAATGACAACTTGCCCAAATGAAGCTCTAAAGAAACTTACTCCAAAAAATGAAGGATGTAGAGAAATTGACACTTGACTTCAAGGGAGTTGTTAATATAGGATTTGACATACCAACGTACTTACAATTAGTGAAATCTACAAGGTGGAACAATGAAGGTATGTCCCTTGTGTGAAAGGTGGCTAGTCTCTATAAAATAAATAATCAAACAAACATACTCTTACAAAATCCATCAATTTGAGAATTCTTTGGTTAATCCAATCAAGGGGTCACATGAAAAATAAAAGAATTGACATGAAAAGGGATTTTTTGAAAATGAAAGACTATTAGCTATTGCATGTTTTAATTTTGTTCAAAACCCTTAATATGAAAAGTAATGTGGGCAATCATATATGAAATTTTTTCAATTTATTGTCTTTTAAGATTTGAAATTGATCATTGAAATCCTAAACTAACACCTTGCATTAAAATAGAAAATAGAAAAGCAAAAGAGAATTAATGGTGAATCCAAATATATCATCAATCATCTAATATATAATATTTGAATGGATAGACACATTTTTAAATCAATCTTTATTAGATCCTTCATCAACAATCTCAACACGATATTGTGCAATCTTTATAGGATACTGTGTTTGATTGATGATAAATACTTTAAATGTTCAAATAGTTTTTTTAATGTGGTTTGCATACAACACAAGAAGTAAAATCTACAAACAAGATCTTATCTCTCTTGAAAATTTTTAAACTCTAAAACATAATTTATCATCCCAAGGTTTTCATAGTGAGATCTTGACACACTGGGTTTACCCAAAGTTCTTTGTAAACTTATTTTACAAAGGGGCTTACAAAAGGTGATCTTACTGGAACTTATGATTAAAAATAATAATAATGAGATAGTTCACTAAACATACATGATTTAACCTTTATTCATAAATATCATGTTATTTTGATAAATTTGAAAACTTATAAATAACTTTGATCAATTATATGAAACTATCTGGAAGATTACCAAGCGATTGTAAATTATTTTACATATTTTTAGAGATTATTTAACTTCAATCAATTCTTTTGAAACTATCTAATATATTCTTAAAAATATGGATAAAGGGAAGCAAAGAAAGGGTTTACAAACTAGATTTTCAGTGACTTCACATCAATATCCTTTAAGAATTATGAAACCTAAAATCAATATGCTTTGCTGGAATATTTCACAACAACACAGAGATAATACAAATCTTAAAAAGAAACTTATCATACAAAAACTTCATCATATCTATCCAAATATCTTGATAAAAATTAAAATCAAATATTAATATTAAATTAGATTTCCACCATTCATATTATTGATGTTATTATTTTTGAATTCTATTATGTGGTAGTTTTTAGATCAATATTTTGGAGACTCTTTTCTCTCATCCCGATGATGGGTCATGAAGTGTGATCTGAAACGTTAATGAGAAAACTATCACATATTTGATAATATCAATAAAATTAAATGTACTAATATATACAACTAATGGTATGTATGTATGATGATGGATCATATTATTTCACACTATGCAAAAGGTCAACTGGGTGGCTTGTGAGATGATCCAAATGCCATTATTGATCTGGTGAGTAACTACTGTGAGATGTTTGATTTTAAGTCCTCAAACCCATTCATTAAATTCTATTTGGTTGGCAAGCAAAAACATTCCATTCATTGAACTGTATTTTGTGGGTAATAAAATCCATGGATTCCTTAAATACTTTCATAGGTACCTATAGATATAGTAGAAAATGCAACATTGGCAGCCATTGCAAAGCATGCAGGAAGACCTAGAATTTAGGTGTATCATGTGTCTTCCTCCGTTGCAAATCCAAAAAGGTTCCAACAAATTGTAGAGGAAAGCTTTGACTAGTTTAGAACTAATACCTACATTAACAACAAAGGAAAACTAGTGGAACTGCAAAAGGAATTGGCCTTCTTTCCTACAATGGAGGGTTTTCTCAATCATGCTTGGAGCAGTACTTTTAATGTTCCCTCAAGTGTAAGTCACAAAATTTTAGTCATTTTTAAGATTTGTGGACATCCCATTTTTTCCATGATGTAGAATTCTTGCAATCATGTTTGAAATAGTTTTGTTCATAGAATAACTCTCACATATCTATTATATGCAAAAGTACTTGTCTCAAACCCTTATATCATAAAAGTAGGTATTCTATTTATGGAAGAAAAATAAAAACTCAACTGAGTAGGTAGGTAAGAAGATAGAGGGGTAAAACCTCAATATTCATTATTGCATTGCATTATAAGGAGCACATGCTATCCAATTGTATAGTACTCTGATGCTCAACAGATTGTTACCATTACCTATTGGCCTATTTTGTGTATTGTTCTAATATATTACTATGCTTTAAATATATTTTCAAGGTTAGATTTTTATCAATAAAATTTATTTGTATATTGAAATTTGAGCTAAAGCATTAGAGATTTTAATATTGGTGACAAAAATTACAACATGAATTATCTCTTCATCCTACATGACATTGGACAGGATTGATAATTAAATAGAATGACTATGGTAGAGGACAACACTTGAACTTTATGTGGGTAATGTGTATGAAACATTATGGTTATCACTTTGATATGAACTTGAAATTTATTTATTTGGACAATATTAATAGACATTTTGTGACTTATAAGAGTCAAATTCAATTACCAAATTTGACAAAATAACAATTAAAGTTTTTAGGGATTGTCACATGGTGCTAGCATGCAAAGCAAACTAGTAAGAGTGTTTTATCATTTTCTACTTGGGGTAGACTAGTCAAGAGGGAGAGGGATGGAAATTTGAGCTAATTACTTAAAATAAGGATAACATGAAAGAGATTCCATAAGATGGGTTGAGTTTATGCATCATCCTAAGATTTCCACAAGTGGATTATGTTCTTACTAAATTTGTCACAAAAGGGTTTGTATTTCCATTTGGGAATGAGCCCATTAATATGTAGTTGGTGGAATGGGAAAATAGTCTTCTCAAGATTGGCTTGAGAGGGAAGAATATGACGGGCTTGATGTCAATACCAATATTTTAGAAGTTATATCTTGATATAATACAAAGAGCTTATCAGTGAGAGATGGAGGCACGATAATTAGACTTCAAAACTAGCTTGGCTATCCAAACCATTGAGGTTGAACTCATGTAAGAAGGGGCTAGGATTTAGTCTAGCAAACTCTCATATATCCTTGAAAACCTAGATGCCTTTTAGTAAAAAAAATTCACCTTTAAGCATGTTGATAGATTTTTTTCAAACAAGTCTCATTCACTTGAATCAACCTACTCTACTAAATAGAAGATGTACGAAAACTAAGACTCATGTCAAAGGGAGTGGTCATATCAAGTTAATTATTGTTAAATAGTTAACAAAGTTTTCCATATGCTATTGAAAGGGGTAAAGCCTTGATTTTTGAAGAATGGGGTAAGAGTTATTGAGATTTAAATCATGTTTAAGAAGGATCTATGAATTTTCTTGTAGTCTAGACAAGTCGCATAGACTATTGAACAACTAGATTTCTTTTTCTAAAAATGTGTTTACCTTTAATCCTAATGATAACTTGTCCAAATGAAGCTCACTAATGTGAAGATACTTACTCAAAAAAATGAGGGATGTGGAGAAATTGACACTTGTGTCCAAGGGAGTTGTTAATATAGGATTTGACACACCAACATACTTATAATTAGTGAAATCTACAAGGTGGAACAATGAAGGTATGTCCCCTACGTGAAAGGTGGCTAGCCTCTATAAAATAAATAAATAAATAAAGATAATCTTACAAAATCCATCAATTTGATCATTCTTTGGTTAATCCATTCAAGGGGTCATGTGACTAATAAAATAATTGGCATGAAATGGAATTATGTGAAAATGAAACATTATTAGCTATTTCATGTTTTAATTTTGTTCAAAACCCTTAATATGTAAAGGAATGTGGGCAATCATATAGGAATTTTATTCAATTTATTGTCACTTAAGATTTGAAAATGATCATTGAAATCCTAAACTAACACCTTGCATTAAAATAGAAAAGAGAAAAGCAATAGATAATTAATGGTGAATCCAAATATATCATCAATAATCTTATATGTAATATTTTGAATGGATAGACACATCTTTAAATCAATCTCTAATAGATCCATCGTCAACAATCCCAACACGATATTGTGCAATCTTTATAGGATATTGTGTTTGATTGATGATAAATACTTACAAAGTTCAAATAGTTGTTCGTTGATGTGGATTGCATACAACACAAGAACTATAAACTATAAACAAGATCTTATCTCTTTTGAAAGTTTTTAAACTCTAAAACATAATTTATCATGCCAAGGTTTCCATAGTCATATCTTGACACATTGGGTTCACTCAAAGTTCTTTGTAAGCTTATTTTACAAAGGGGCTTAAACAAAGGTTATCTTACTGGAACTTATGATAAAAAATAATAATGAGATAGTTCACTTAACATACATGATTTAATCTTTATTCATAAATATTATAAGTTATTTTGATAAACTTGAAAACTTTTAAATAACTTTGATTAATTATATGAAACTATCTAGAAGATTACCAAGCGATCATAAATCATTTTACATATTTTTAGAGATTATTTAACTTCAACCAATTATTCTGAAACTATCTAATATATTTTTAAAAATATGGATAAAGGGAAGAAAAGAAAGGGTTTAGAGACTAGGTTTCAGTGACTTCACATCAATATCTTTTAAGAATCATGAAACCTAAAATCAATATGATTTGCTGGAATATTTCACAACACACAAATGATGCAAATCTTCAAAAGAAACTTAAATCATACAAAAAATTGATCAAATCTATCCAAATATTGGCTCAAATTTTGATATTTCAAAACTTATGATGTGTTACAACCATTTATGATTTATAATTGGGAATGATTTTCCATTGGCATCAATTTCATAAACCTTTGCAAGAATATATAAATGATCTCACTATGTGAGAGAAAACTATGAAGTGAGATATACTTAAAATAATTCTTCAACTACTTGTCCCACGAGTATCAACAATTTCCAATCTCCATAAAAAATAACTAAAGCCCGTTTATAGACACAAGGTGTCAATAGCTATTTATAAATTAATGGTCCAAATCACATCCTTGTGGTAATTAACAATTGAAAATGGTGGTTTATTCTTTCCACATCAACACGTTACAGTTTGCAAGTTAGAATATTCTAAGAGAATCAACATATTGACATCTGGATTGAGACATATTCCTCTGCAAGTTTTCACCTTTGAAATTTTTCCAACTAGTAATATTATCTATTGTTATGAGCCTCATAACCTTTTATAAGTATCTTCATAAACTTGATGAGTTTGTGTGGAGGAAGTTGGAAGCTAAAATCTTGTAGAAGTGTTGGCCCTAAACAAACTGATAAAAAAATTAAAAAGGACATTACTTTCAAGCTTCTTCTTTGCACTATCATCTTTCACTTTTGAAAAATTTCCAACTAGTAATATTTTCTATTGGTATGATCGTCAAAATATTATATAAGTATATTCATAAACTTGATGAGGTGGTGTGGTGGAAGTTGGAAGCCGAAATCTTGTAGAAGTGTTGGACCTAAGAAAAATGATAATTTTTTTTTGAAAAGAAAATTACTTTCAAGCTTTCTATTAGTAATCTTAGTTTATCCTAGGTCAAGCTCTTATGATATTTTTCATCTATATTTAGATGATGAATGTGAACAAAATTTTACCCTATTGAAGACATACTGGTAAATCCACCCATTTTGATACCTCCCATCAAAGGAAAACCCTTACTATTAAACATTTTAGCAATGGAGAGATATTTAGGGGTTTTATTGGCACAAGAGGATGATGAAGGAAAAGAAAGAGCTATTTATTACTTAAGTAGAACCTTGATCAATTATGAGCTCAATTATAGCTTCATGGAGCGGGATTGTCTAGCGGTAGTTTTTGCCTCACAAAAACTATGACATTACATGTTGATGCACAAAGTTAAGTTGATTGCCAAAATTGATCCATTAAATTATTTACTTAGAAAAACAGCCCTTACAGGAAGAATTTCTAAATGGGTGATGGTACTTAATGAATCTGACATTGAGTATTGTTATGCCCTGCATACCCGTCCCTACATTTTGTGGGCAAAATGTTGGGTCCCCCTTTTTCGCTTTTGCTTTTTCCTTGGTTTCTCTTGTTTCCTTTGTTTCCCTCTGGGCTTTGCTTCTGCGAGGGTTGTTTTTCTTTTTCTTTTTGTCTTCTTTTGTCTCTGGGACCCGGTCCCGGAGTTTGTTTGTTTGTTCTTTTGAGTCGTCTGGATCCTGGACTCCGGGATACTTTGCCATCATGTATTCTTTTTTTGGAAGGTGTGGCTGCATGGAATCCCTGGGCCCGGAGTTCAAAGGTTTGCCTTTTTTAGAGTTTGCGGAAGGAATGCAACATGGATTTACCCTAGGGGTATAAATTGGTTTCACCTATCATTTTCAAATTTACCACGATTAAAGCACTCAAGCGATTACCAAAGAGATTAAGGCGATTCAGACCGATTAAGTGTAGATTGCTTTGGTGATTAACAACAATCAAACAACAGTAAGCAGTGGTATTTTCGCAGCCATTCCAAGGTGAACTAGTTCCAGAGCGCTTCCTGTGCTCACCTTCCCATATTCCCGGTGTTTTCAGGTGGGCCTTTTGGCTCTCTTCCTTCTGTTTTCTGTTTTTGGTTTTCTTGCTTCCTGTTTGGTTTTTGTTCTATTTTTGTTTTGTCGCGTCTTTGCTTTGGCTCTTCTGTCGCCTCATGTTGGTCGGATGGCTCTGCCAGAGGGTCGTCCGTCCTCTGTGCAGTTGTAGTAAAAGGTAGTGTTTTTATACTTTGTATAATAGTGTACGCCTCTCTCTCCGGTTCCCACAACTTTCCAAAGGCGGGGGTTAGTAGCAAAGGTTCACAAATGAATGCAAATTAAGTATACAATGACTACTAAATGAATAACAGAAACGTGAGAAATAAAATGTACAAGCAAGAGAAAGGAAGACAAATGAATGCAAACCCCACGATGCTTGAAGCTTCTATTGTTTCTCTCTGCTCCTTCTGAAACGTTGTTCTTGATGCTCAGTATTGGCGGGGCAGCGTCGAGAATTTGACAATTGAAATGTGTGTGTGTGATCACAAGATGGCTTGAATGCTAGAACCAAACTGACAGAGTAATGGCGCATGAGAGCTTGAAATCCTGGATCCTTCAAATGGTTATGAAGGGTTTATTATATAGGAATCCGTCATGAAATGAACGGTTGAGATCAATCCCAGAGATGGGGAGATGAACGGTTGAGATCAAAAGGCACAAGAGAGGTCCTCAGTAAACTCCACCTCTTCATTTGGTAAAGAGGAGATAGGGTTTGGTTAACTGAAGAGTAGAGTTGCCTTTTTGAACTGAAGAGGTGGGTGAAGTTACCCATGTGGGCTGGAGAGATGGGTGGAGTAACCCATGTGATCTGATTGGAGTTATCTCTTTGAAGATAAATGAATATTTAATTCATTTTTTTAATAATTGTTTTCAACATGTGAGATAATTGAATTCTTTTTAATTAAGAATTGCTTTATTTGATGAAATTAAATTAATTT
>MU224010.1:2735771-2753998 GCA_018584345.1 Thuja plicata
GATTTAAACTATAGGAAATTGAGTTTAATTAATTAAATAATGATAATTAATCAATTAAAGCTTAATTAATTAAATAAAATTAATTATTTAATTAATTTTGGGAATTAGATTAGATGATTTGAGGAATGAATTTAGAAGAAAATAGATGATTAATTAATGATTGAAAACCATTAATTAATAGATGAAAATTAGTGTTTTTAGAATAAAGTCGCAAGCCTGTCCATTTTAGGGTGTCTACATTTGCCCCTCTTTGATGCGATGTGACTTGTCGTAGTGTGTCAAAGATTCTTTGATTTTGCCCCATCTTGCCCCGGCATTGAGTAGGTGTATTTATGCCTCCTCAACAAATTTGAGCGAAAAGTCACTAAATGAGCGTTAATTTGTTGAAACCGCAATTTGTAGTACTAGGTAGCTGACGGATCTGAAAAATAGTTAAAAATGCTCCTGCAATTAACCTTTGAAGTTTCCGGGGACCGGGAAGAAATTTCGGAGCTCCTGGGCGAAATTAGGGTTTTTGGAACCCCTATAAGTAGCTAGGAGAGCCCTTCATTCGTCACTTTGTGAATTTGAGCTCTGAATCTGTTGGTAAGTTTTTTTGTTGTTTTCTGCTTCATTTGCTTCCTTCTTCGAGCGATGGCGGGTCTTCCTGGCGTTATTCACATTTCCAATCAAGTCTGTTCGTACCGTCAGCCTGCTAGCTCTGGACGTCCGGTGAGTTATCTCATGTTGCGTGTCATTAATTGCATGTAATTTAGCTTTTAAAATATGTACCTTTTTGGGAAAATTTTACCTTTGCCGCAGTCGCCTGCGGTTTTGCCGCAGTTGCTGGTTCTGAGCCGCACTTGATAAAAGTGTCATAGTTGCCTTTGTAAAATACCGCAATTTCCATTTGAGTGCCGCACTTGCATGTTAGATGTCGCAATCGCATAAAAGTACCGCACTTGTCTAGTTTAATGCCGCAATTGACTTTTTAAAATTGTCTGCCTGTTTTCGTTGTCAGTTAACTGCCTGCTTTTGCTTATGTTATGTTTCTCAACATCTGAGACTGATAATTTGCTATTTTTTGTACTCTTTGCAGTTCGTTGGGCGCATTTTGCGATGTCGAGAGTCCAGGCCAGCGGGACTCGTTTATAGATTTCAGCTCACAGAGGATGAGAGGTCAGTACTTCGTGACCTGGGACTATACTGGATTTGTTACATGCCTGAGATTACGACCAACAGGGGTCTGATCTCCGCTCTGGTAGAGCGATGGCATTCTGAGACCTGTACTTTCTGGTTGCCCACTGGGGAGTGCACTGTGACTTTGGAGGATGTGTATCGCATCCTCCAACTCCCTATCCAGGGCGAGTTGGTGGAGCACTCCACTCGTACTAGTGTCCCTGCTTTGTCTGAGCTCACTGGACTGCCCCGAGATCAGCTCGGGCTGGCCGGTGGTTATGACATTTCCTGGTCTAGATTTGGATTGGGCTTGGATAGACTATCCACTTTATTGGGTAGTTTGATTTGTGACATCCTTTGCCTCGATCGTCGACAGCATGGGTTTTCTGTTGGATTTGGCAGTGTCCTTCAGAGTATGGTCCGAGACCATACTGTTTTTGCTTGGGGCCCCTGCATGTTGGCACACATGCACTTCCATATGATGTACGTGGCTTACCTTGATGGTAAGTCACTCAGATGCAGCGCCACATTGTTACAGATTTGGGCGTGGGAGCACATTGTTGTTTGTCGTCCTATGGGTGCCCGTGCTCTCCCGGCCGATAGGTCGTATGTATATATGTATGATGGTGCGATCATTCAGACCCATATGGGTCACCTTTCTTATTGGCGCCAACAGCTTGACATGATTCCATATTTTATCTGGCGACCCTATAGAGATTATCCTGTCTGGGATGGGGAGGACATCCATCTCCCATTTTGTTGACAGCAGTGGTACCTGATTGGCCGTGTGAGTGATCATGTGCACATGATCGATTTTCATAACATCGACAGGGTGTTACGACAGTTCAGAGAGCAACAGAACGTGTCTGACTCATATGCTTAATTTTCTCGGAGGTCCTGGGATGCTCATGTATGGGGTGCTGTAGTGTCACTAGATGTTGCACGCACTGAGTTTTTAGGACTGCTTCCTGTGGCATGGACCTGGCATTTTTCCACTGTTGATCCAAGTTTGTTTTTGTATTATGCTTGTGTACTTATTTTCTTCTCTTTAGATTATGTGCTCATACATTGGTTGTATGCTTGTATATATCTTCTCTGGTACTGATAGTCATCTTATCTTTTGCAGGTACTACCCCACAGTATGGTGCTCACTGGTTGCAGCATCGTCCCATAGCTTTGACCGATGTTTCGCGTCCTGTTCCCAGGACTATTATGCGGAGGGCTCGGCAGGTTCGGCGCGACAGGGGAGGCCGTGCTGGAGGGAGAGGAGGTGGACGGGGAGGGAGGGATGGAGGTGGAGATGGTGGACAAGGGGGAGGCGGGAGAGATGGTGGGAGGGATGGAGGATGAGGGAGAGGGGATGATGGAGGGGATGATCCCGGTCCCGGGGGTGCTAGTGGTGGTGTTAAAGCTAGTGGTGGTGGTGGTGGTGGGGGTCAGACCAAAGTTGTTCTAGGGGCCTTTTTGGAGGAGGAGGAGGCTGCAGAGGAGGAGGCACCTCAGTTAGTGCGCAGGGTTCACCGACGGACTGCAACAGTTTTGGCTCCGAGGGTTGAGGAGAGGGCTGAGATTGAGGAGGTAGATGTTGAGCTCGCCGATGTAGATGTGGAGGCTCTTGATGAGCAGAGTGCTGAGATGGGGTCTTCAGATGGGAGTGGCCGGAGTCGAAGCAGTACTGGGGAGAGTGAGGAGAGTGAGGAGGAGCCAGTTAGGCGGAGAGGAGGTGGTCGGTTAGGGAGCCAGGCAGCAGAGGGTGACATGGATGTGGCGATGGGAGGCATGGATGATGATCCCTCAGAGGTGGAGTGACTCTCTGAGCAGGTTCAGGATTTGCAGAGATGTCTTGCCTTAGCCGATGCTCGTGCTACCATTTTGGAGGCCCGTGTGATAGCTGCAGAGGCTAGAGAGCGACAGGCTCAGACCGAGGTCCGTTCATTTATTGATAGTGTACAGGATGTTGCACAGAGGGATATCTTGGATAGATACTATAGATCTAGGCGAGAGGCCCAGCGGGAGATATAGTATTGGAGACGCCACTATGAGGGCGCCGTTCCTGCTTCAGAGAGGGTTCCTAGTTATACAACATCCTAGAGATCGAGCAGGGCACAACGGTCACAGAGAAGTGGTGTCAGGGCTCCGGGGTCCTCTCACAGGACAGATTCTGATATGCCTCCCCCTCGTGCCCCTCCTGGCGAGGGTGGGGGTAGTTCATGTTGATCATGCTCTTTGTACCAATTTTGTAGTGATTTACCAATTTTGTAGTGATTCATTGTATACTCTGAGTTGTACCATTTTTTTGTATCTTGATACACTGATATATATATATATATATATATATATGATTCTCCTATTTGGTTACCCTTGTGTTCAGACTTGCAAAATTTTCGTTTGTACTCAGATATTTTGATCTACATGAGATGCAGCTTTGTTTTGATATGATGTGCAGTGCTTTTACTTTCTATATGTATGTTCTATATGATTAGATGATGAGATGTATATGCAATGTGTTTCTAATATGCGGACCTGTTATGGATGATTTACTTTCCTATGATACTGATATGTCATGCAGGATGGTGTAAATGGAATGCAAGTTTATATGAGATGCTTTATGGATGCATTGTGATGTTTATGTTTTATCATGTATGCAAATTTATCATGTATTTCTCATTTTCTAATGCACATAAGTCATGCAAGAGTTCAAGTTTTCTTACACATGTGTGAGCAACCTAAGATGTGATGGGTCAATGTGTAGATCAAGTAGACATGTAAGAGATCTTGTCATAAATGTCATAGCCTTGGTCCAATGAGGCATTTTTGGCAATTATAAGAAGGCTTCATCAAGGTTGTAAGGAATCTTGTTTAGGATTTTTTAAAAATCATTGAAAAGGTGAATTTTAAAATTTTGCTCACACATGTGTGAGAAAATAACTAGGACTAATGGGTGTAGGAATCCAAAAATTAGCTTGATTAAACTTAGTTAATTTGTGGATAGGTCTATTTGTTGAGAGTGATGTGGGGAGGGTAGGATGTAGGTTTAGATTAAGAATTATTCTAAATTAAATTTAGACTAATTATAGCTTAGTATAATATTAGAATGTGGAGGGAATAAATAAATTAGAAATTTATTTAAAAGGGGAATTTAATGGAGCAAAGGTATTAAATAAAATTTAATACACTTAAGGAGGAGGTATTTAAATTAAATTTAAATACTATAGAAGATGAATCAAATTTAATTAAATAGGTAGAATAATATAACAAATATAATTAATTAAATAACTATAATGTTAAGGGCCTACTTTAGGCATCTACATTTTTCCCCTCTTTGATGTGGCATCAAGGATGGCATTTCTCAAAGAAAAATAAAGATAAAGTGCCCCATAGAGAATGGAAGGTCCTAAAGCAACGATGGAGGAGTGTGCCCCTTGAGAAAATAATGCAAAAAAAAATATTCTTTGGGGAATTTTCTCAAAAAAGAAGGCAGAAGGGAGGGAGAAGAAAAATGGACAATTACATGACTAATAGGATGACCAAGAAGAAATGAGACAAAAAATGGGGTCTAGGATGGAGAACGAGTCACAATGGGCCTATAAACAGTCCATGGGGGCCTTAGAAGGAGTCACTTTCACCCATAAAGAGAAAAAGGACAAAGAAAAAGAGAGTGATGGCTGATCTGTAGGACCAATGTAGCTAGGAGAGCATGCCTAGACACACTAGCGGGCAGCCGACATGGGACCACCAATGAGTACCCTAACCAAGCCCAGTCATGATTTGCAAATTTCACAATTATGACTAGTTTAGACACATTTAATAGGGGAACAGTCAGCCAGGGTAGAGACGGTGATTAGTGGATCATCATCTGCATAGACAATGATCCACCAATAATCGTTCGTGGAGAGGAAAATTTGACGATCATCATCTCTGAAGACAAAAAAAATTTGATTTCCATCTACGAAGACGAAAATTGAAGATTGTCATATACAAGAACGAGTGTTAGGTGGACGTAGACAACTATATATGGATAGTCGTCTACATGGATGACAATCAACTAGGTTGACCGAGGGAAGAAATCAGAGGCACCAAACATGGATCGACGTCTACCTCGATCGACGTATGCATCAATTATTGTCTGCGTACGTCAATCGAGGTATGCACCGATTGACCAAAACAATGTAAGGGAAAGGGTTTGGGAGTGAAAATTTATGGATGGGGGGTGTTAGGATGCCTCAGGCTATGCTAAGCTATGTAACAAGGATTGACATGTGTGTTTGTTAATGCAGGAGGTAGGATCAGTATTTAGATCAAGAGAGAGTTGACCAGAGACCATGGGACTACCTGATGAGTTGACCCCAGCAGAGTGGGGTCAAGTTTCACTAAGTGGGCTATATCACGTTCATCTATGGACATAGCTGAAAAAACATAATACACTCATGACCACACTGATAGAGAGGTGGAATAGCCCCACTTCCATTTTTCATTTCCCAAATGGTAAGGCTACGATATCCCTATTCGATGTCTGGCGGATATACTACATACCCATCAGGGGGTTGATCCCGGATGACGTGTAGGAGGGCCAGATCCATATTTAGAGGAAAATTTTGGGTGAGTGTATGATCAGATACCCACAGTGAGAAAATGGTTACCATGGAGGGAAACAATTGTAGCACAATCGTGGGTGCGACTAGTGGCCTTATACTTAGCAGGACTTATTGGTGGATGGCTGATGCCTGACCATGTAGGGCATGGATTTCCTTTGCGGTGGGCTTGAGTAATTAGTGTCATGTTAGAGGATGAGGGGGAGAGGTATTACTAGGTATACACTATCCTCGGGCAGTTATATTATGATTTAGATATGTGTGCCTATTGGAGAGGTGGGTCATTAGGAGCGGGGGTGACATTTTTATTAGTTTGGGCATGGGAGCATATTGTTATGGTATGCCCCATTAGGCCTCATGAGACTTGGAAGGCATATGAGACATATGCATGTAGGCATTGATTATTAATTTAATATGAGTTGAAATATTATGTTGGCCATTGGCGGAGGACATTAGATGAGAAGCAGGGGTTTGACTGTACTCCGTATGTAGGGTGCGAGGCATGGGGGCACTAGGTCCAGTAGCAGTAGGACTACATAAAGGATGGATGGGAGATTTATTTTACCTTGGGTTTTCTTAGAAAAAATATGTGCGCATATGGAGGACAATATATATGATTGCATGATACATGTCATCATAGGTTTTGAGATAGTTTGGCCGGATATAGGATGTAGTTCCTGATTCATTCCCACATCCATTAGTGACTCAGAAGGTGTGCAACTTATAGGGGATTGGAGTATATTTTTAGGAGATATAGAATCATGTCTAGGGATGGAAGCACTTCCATGGTATCAAGGACAATATCTAGCTCAAGATGCAGGAGTGACTCCTGCATATGCCTAGTGGTGGATCATACACAAGCCTATCATATTGACCATCTCAGGGATTATCCAAGAAGATGACCACCCAACAAGAGGAAAGGATGGGGTAGGGGTTAGAGGGGATGACGGATATGATGGGGGAGACAACGGAGGGGATGGAGGAGTAGTTAAGGGAGTAGGATGTTGCAGGGTATAGTTGAGGGTGGCAATAGAGAGATGACAGGGGTAGGTACATGTACCCATAGGTAGAGTCCCTCCAATAATTATAGGATAGGTACAGGGACCACCATTGGCATAGGTACATGGACCACCTCCTAGAAAGGTGAATGGATAGGTACAGGGATCAACTCTTTGATATGTTGCACATGAGGTTCATGATATAGTGGTCACAGAGCGAGATAGCCTACAAATAGAGGTTGGCAGATTACAGGGGTTACTAGCGACTGCCCACGCATTCGTGGGAAGTTTACAGGTAGAGATGGCTAGGGTAAAAGTTGTATTGACAAGGGAGTGAGAGATATTCCCTATCTATACACATTGTACCATATCCAACTCTTCTTGTAAACTACCCTCTAATTCATGGGCAGTCGCTAGTAACCCCTGTAATCTACCAACCACTATCTACAGGATATCTCACTCTGCGACCACTGTATCATGAACCTCTTGTGCAACATATCTAGGAGGTGGTCACTATACCTATCCTTTCACCTATCTAGGAGGTGGTCCTTTTACCTATCCCTATACCTGTGGTAGCAGTGGTCCATGTACCTATCCTAAAATTGCCAGAGGGACTCTACCTATGGGTACCTATACCTACCCCATCATCTCTTCGCTTCCACCATTAGTTGTGCCCTGGGTCCCCCTACTCCCCTACCTCCTCCTCCATATCCTCCTCCATCCCCTCCTTTGTCTACCCTATCATCTCCATCATCCCCTCAAACCCCTGCCCCATCCTCTCCTCCCAATGGCTACTCGCCTACCTGGATAATCCATGGGATGGTCAATTGGAGGTCCTATGTACGATCCACCACTAAGCATATGCAGGAGTCACTCCTGCATCTTGAACTAGATCATATCCATGCTACCATGGAAATTATACCATCCCTAACCGTGATGCTCTAACCCCCTAAAAATATACCCCATTCCCCCATAAGTTTCCCACCTCCCGAGTCACTAATGGATGTGGGAATGAATTAGAAACTACATCCTATATCTGGTCAAATTGTCTCTGATGAACTATAACTAATTAAATGTTTGAAGATGATAAGTTGAGAATCACTGAGATGCAAAATTTAGTGCAAGACATTAAATAAGTTTATGTATTGTATTGCCACTAATGTCAACTTGATATAATCTGATTGGTCATATACATATTGTCATAGACTTGAAGAGACCAAAGAGATCAATTTTATGTTATCGGTAAAACATAAAAAAATTGTATACACCGAGTGACAGTGCACACTGACAGACGGTGAACCTTGAGCAGTTCACAGTGTATACCGAGCAAGTGGTTACCGAGAAAGAGCTATATATAGCATAACTAAAGTTGTTACCAAGGACAACTGGAGTCAATGACCAAGCTAACTAAATTTGATCATCAATCAGAACTGAAGTTAGAGAATGACAAAACACTTAGCTGTCAAGAGCTATATTTAGAGTTAACTGATTGATTTCTTTATTATTAATGATCAGTTGAACTAAATAAAAAAGGGAGATTTAAAGAACGTTTTATTCACAACTATCATGGAGAGATTTGCAGAATAAAACTGAAGGAGAGCTTTACGGATTAAGGCAAGCATGGAGAGCTTTACGGGTCAAGAAGTGATCTATGACAAAAACAAGAAGATTGAGAAGCTAATCATGTCTATATAAAGAGACAAGGATTTTAGTACAAAGAGAGGAATGCTAAGTATAATTTTGGTGAAGATAGAAGTCTTCATGCAGATCTGATCATACAGGCTGAAGAACAGAGCCAAGAAATTCTGCAGACACCGAGCAACAGAGAACATAGCATTCACTGAGAAGAATAGAAGAAAGAAGGGGAGAAAAGGAATTGAAGAGAACATTGATCAGAGAGGTATTATTGGACTAACAATAGATCTGAATATCTACAAGTTAAATTTGTATTGTGAACAGATCATTTATTGTTTCAGTTTAATCATTGATTCGGAAAATCTCTTAATTGAGTGGGATTTAACCATCCTTATTGTATTGAGATACTCAAGAGTATCAAAAGGTTTTCTTGTTGACAGCATAGTGAATGCTAGGTCAAAAGATAAAATGTTAGTTTTTAATCCTCTAACAAGGTCGCACTTAACAGTGTGTTTGTAACCTTTAACAGGGTTGGCTCTTCACCGAGCTCACTTCAAAAGAGTGAAAATTTTGCATTATCAGTCCCAAGTGGTTTTTCCCTTAACAGGGTTTCTACATGAAAATCTATGTGGAAAATGTGTATTTACTTCATTGCATTGATATTATTTTCTATGCATTAGTTATATTGGATTGGTCGGTAAACACTAATTTTAATTGTTGCTACTCGGTAAAGCTTAGAAAAGATATACAATATATCTTACCAAGCAGTTTATATTTGTTAGAATTACTTAAGGCATACATCTTGATGGACTGAAAGATAGCTAAGGATATTATATTTAAGATATAAGTTTTTGTTGGATTTTTGGAATTATTTTTAAGGCCATTGATTCACCTGCCCCCCCCCCCCTCATTTATTCTAACAGTCTTAACAACCATGATGGCATGTATCATGCAATCATATATGTTGTCCTCCCTATGAGCTAGCGATTTTTCTGAGCGAACCCGAGGTAAATGAAATCCTCCCATCCATCCTTTGTGTATTCTTGTTGTTGTTGGACCTGGTGCCCCATGTCTTGCACCCTACATATGGAGTCCTACCGAACCCATGCATCTCATCTAATGTCCTCGTCCAATGGCCGATAGAATCTATCAACTCATATCAAATTGGTGTATTGTACTTATAAGCATTTGACTCATATGCATGCCGAGTCTCATGAACCCTGATGGGGCATACCACAACGATATGATCCCATGCCCAAACTAATAAAAATGTCACCCCCGCTCCTAATGTCATGTCTCTCTGATAGGCACACATATGTAAATCATAATACAACTACCCAAGGATAGTGTATCCCCAATATTACCGCTCCCCCTCATCTTCTAACATGGAACTAAGTACTCACACCCACCCCAAAGGAAATCCATGCCCTACATGGTCAGGCATAAGCTATCCACCAATAAGTCTTGATAAGTATAATTCCACCTGTCACAATCGCGGTCGCGCTACCATTGCTGCTCTCCATGGTAACTGTGCGTGTGATTTTGGGTACCTTCAGCTGCAAACACACACTTCAATAGATCCTTACATGGTTAGTTTTAAAAAAATGTGATAAAGAAGAAACTAACCTAAATCGATCTATTGCCTTCTAGTAGGTAGGAGTTTGAATCTTGCTCTCAGGTCATCGCAAGAAACAGTGACTACACTAGATCCTAAATGAAGGATTTAAAGAAAGCTAAAATGATTAATCCACATGCTATGCAAATGCAAATTGATTCCAAAGCTAATTAGATTGATTTTATAACACCAAATTGAAATTTTTTTGTTCTTTTTAAAGCACCAAATTGAAATGTACTCTATATTATGAATTTTGCATGATTGAAAGTAAACGAACAACAATTAATCAAAAAGCTATGAAATGCTAAATGCTTGAATAACAAAAGAAATGAAAACTGCATAATAATGATAGCTAAAATTCGGGATCCTTGTGAAGGAAAAGAGTTTCTCTTTTATAGAAAATCTTTGTTGAATCGACGGTCAAGATTAAAAGAAATGAGTGGCTCAGATTTGATTTGAGGAAGCACAATCCATGTTCAAAGAATGTGATTGGTCGAGAGATTCAGTTGACTGAACTGACTGATCAGTTATTTTGGAAATTTCCAAAATAAGTTTTTAGTTAACAACTTTATTTCCAAAATGAGAAAAGGTAAAAATAAGTTAAATGAATAAAACATATTTATTTCCAATTTAATAATTAGTTAACTGAAACTGATGACATAATACATATTTTTAAATATTTAATTGATTTTAAATTTACATTTTGTTTTTATTAATTAATTTAATTCCTTTTTTATTTTATTGAAAATTTAGGAATTTTATTTAATTAATATATTAAAATATCAATTAAATAATTAACTTAAGGTTTATTTGCCAATATATTGTATTTTTAGGAATTAATTAATTAATCAAGTACAATGATTAATTAGGACCTAGGGTTCATGTTAGATTAGCTTGAATTTGATGAATTGCCTGTTTGGTTTAGGAATTAAAATAATCAAGATTAGGGTTTCTTTATATGTGATTGAGATCAGGGGTTTAAGGTTTGGATGACCATTTTTAGGTCATTACATTTTCCACTCTTTGACTTGATGGGCAATTAGCAAATTGATTCAAAGACTTGTTATCGAGAAGACCAAGAACAGTTTGATTTAAAGCGATGAAACCATTCTTTTGAAGAAGACCGAATCTAATCTTGATTGGACAAAGATCGATCAAAAGATATAAATTAGAATGCTCAATTTGATTTGGAGCAATGAAACTGGACATCTATCAAGAACTCTTGAACCTTTTGATTGGTTTAAATGAATAACCAGTTTAATTTGAAGCGATGAAACTGATTACCGTTAAGAGATTTGATTAGCAAGAAAATTCACTTGATTTGAAGGAATGAAGCCAATTTGATCAATGTATCTAGTTTCAATAATGAATAGTTCATATAAGATCGGTCTTGTCTTGTTTCAAGTGTATTCATCATTGTATAAGACCATTGATTAGGTTGCCTTTGATTTAAGATGATCTCAACTTGATTTGGTGCAATGAAGCTGAGATACCCTAAGCGATGAGGTCTTGATTGAGGATGTGATCACTGGAATGTTGATTTCCCGATCCTTCCCCCTCATGAGAGAAATCGAAATATGACTAGGTTCCCCAGTGATCTGAAGAAATTCAATTGATAACATGATGCAAGAAGCTGATTTGATTAGAAATAGGTCCCAAGTGTATATGATAGAATTTGTACTTGATGGGAGGTCCTATTTTACTATATTTGACAAAAAGTATGATAGGAGGATTGATTAGAAGAAAAGTATGAGAGATTTCCATTGGTTTGGAGTCAAGATAGACTGATTGTGCTGATTGTGCAAGTGGTCAGCTGTAAGTGATTGAAAAATTCAAACATAAAAAATGACAAGTAAAATGATTTCATATTTTGATTTCGATTCTGAAAACAGAATCAGGACAGTCGAATTAGCCAGGCGTGTCATTTTCACATCAATCAACACAAAATTAACCACTTGGAAAAAGGAAGATTGATCAATAAGAACCTCAGATCCTTCACATTGGAGAGAGATATTGATATTATAACAATTTCAACACCATGCAGATGCAGATGCAAGACTAACATGATTGTAACCTAAGGTGTAGTTACTAAACCTTTAGCGTTGAAAATTTTCATCATCGAGCATTTTTGGAACATTGGAGTCGATACAACCCTTACTGGTGCTACTACGACCATAAGAATATGAATATGAATTTCATCGGATATAGGCAAGTTTATAGTCGTTTTCAATTGAAACAATGATCTGGATGAAATGGTGGCATTAGATTTGGCTCAAAAGGAGATGTGATTAAGCCCCATGGTGGGCGCTAGAAATGTTCATGTGATTTTGGGTACCTACAACTGCAAACACACACTTCAATAGATCCTTACATGGTTAGTTTAAACTAAATGTGATAAACAAGAGACTAATCTAAACCGATCTATTGCCTTCTAGTAGGCAGGAGTTTGAATCTTTCTCTCAGGTCAACACAAGAAATAGAGACTACACCATATCCTAAACAAAGGATTTAAAGAAAGCTAAAATGATTAATCTACATGTTATGCAAATGCAGATTGATTCCAGAGCTAATTATATTGATTTTATAACACCAAATTGAAATGTTTTTGTTCTTTTTAAAGCACCAAATTGAAATGTACTCTAGATTATGAAGTTTGCATGATTGAAAGTAAAATAACAACAATTAATCAAAAAGCTATGAAATGCTAAATGCTTGAATAACTTAAGAAATGAAAACTGCATAATAACGATAGCTAAAATTTGGGATCCTTGTGAAGGAAAATAGTTTCTCTTTAATAGAAAATCTTTGTCGAATCGACGGTCGAGATTAAAAGAAATGAGTGGCTCTGATTTGATTTGAGGAAGCACAATTCATGTTCAAAGAATGTGATTGGTTGAGAGATTCAATTGACTGAGCTAATTGATCAGTTATTTTGGAAAGTTCCAAAATAAGTTTTTACTTAATAGCTTTATTTCCAAAATGAGAAAAGATAAGAATAAGTTAACTGAATAAAATAAATTTATTTCCAATTTAATAACTAGTTAACTGAAACTAATGACATAATATGCATTTTTAAAGATTTAATTGATTTTCAATTTACATTTTGTTTTTATTAATTAATTTAATTCCTTTTTTAATTTTATTGACAATTTAGGAATTTTATTTAATTAATATATTATAACATCATTTAAATAAATAACTTAAGGTTTATTTGCCAATATATTGTATTTTTAGAAATTAATTAATTAATCAAGTACAATGATTAATTAGGACCTAGGGTTCATGTTAGATTAGCTTGAATTTGATGAATTGCCTGTTTGGTTTAGGACTTAGAATAATCAAGATTAGGGTTTCTTGATATGTGATTGAGATTAGGGGTCTAGGGTTTGGATGACCATTTTTAGGTCATTACATTTTCCCCTCTTTGAATTGATGGGCAATCAGTGAATATATTCAAAGACTTGCTAGCGAGAAGACCAAGAACAATTTGATTTAAAGCGATGAAACCATTCTTTTGAAGAAGACCAACTCCGATCTTGATTGGACAAAGATTGATCAAAAGATATCAAACGCAATGCTCAATTTGATTTGGAGCGATGAAACTAGACAAAAGTCAAGAATTCTTAAACCTTTTGATTGGTTTGAATGAATAACCAGTTTAATTTGAAGTGATGAAACTGATTACTGTTAAGAGATTTGATTAGCAAGAAAATTGACTTGATTTGAACCAATGAAGCCAATTTGATCAATGTATCTAGTTTCAATAATGAATAGCTCCTATAAGACCGATCTTGTCTGGTTTTGAGTGTATTCATCACTGTAGAAGACCATTGATTAGGTTGCCTTTGATTTAAGATGATCTCAACTTGATTTGGTGCGATGAAGCTGAGATGCCCCAAGCGATGAGGTCTTGATTGAGGATGTGATCACTGGAATTTTGATGTCCTGATTCTTCCCCCTTAGGAGAAAAATCAAAATATGACTAGGTGCCCCAGTGATCGGAAGCAAATCAATTGATAACATGATGCAAGAATAAGCTTATCTGATTAGAAATAGGTCCCAAGTGGTTAGGACAGAATATGCACTTGATGGGAGGTCCTATTTGACTATATTTGACCAAAAGTATGATAGGAGGATTGATTAGAAGAAAATTATGAGAGATTTACATTGGTTTGGAGTCCAAACAGACTGATTGTGCAAGTGGTCAGCTACAGTTGACTGAAAAATTCAAACGTCAAAAATGACAAGTAAAATGATTCCAGATTTTGATTTTGATCCTGAAAATAGAATCAGGACAGTCGAATTAGCCAGGGGTATCATTTTCACATCAATCAATGCAAAATTAACCACTTGGAAAAAGGAAGATTGATCGATAAGAACCTCAGATCCTTCACATTGGAGAGAGATATCGATATTACAAAAATTTCAACACCATGCAGATGCAGATGCAAGACTAACAAGAATGTAACCTAAGGTGTAGTCACTAAACCTTTATTGTTGAAAATTTCCATCATTGAGTATTTTTGGAACATCAAAGTTGATACAACCCTTACTTGTACTACTGCGACCATAAGATAATGAATATGAATTTCATCAGATATAAGCAAGTTTATAGTCATTTTCAATCGAAACGATGATCCACACGAAATGGTGGGGTTAGATTTGGTTCAAAAGGAGATGTGAGTAAGCCCCATGGTGGGTGCAAGAAATGTGCATGTGATTTTGGGTACCTGCAACTGCAAACACGCACTTCAATAGATCCTTACATGGTTAGTTTAAACTAAATACGATAAACAAGAGACTAACCTAAACCGACCTATTTCCATCTAGTAGGCAGGAGTTTGAATCTTTCTCTCAGGTCATCGCAAGAAATAGAGACTAAACCATATCCTAAACAAAGGATTTAAGAAAGCTAAAATTATTAATCTACATGCTATGCAAATGCAGATTGATTCCAAAGCTAATTATATTGATTTTATAACACCAAATTGAAATGTTTTTGTTCTTTTTAAAGCACCAAATTGAAATGTACTCTAGATTATGAAGTTTGCATGATTGAAAGCAAACTAACAATAGTTAATCAAAACTCTATGAAATTCTAAATGCTTGAATAGCTTAATAAATGAAAACTGCATAATAACGATAGCTAAAATTCGAGATCCTTGTGAAGGAAAAGAGTTTCTCTTTTATAGAAAATCTCCGTCGAATTGACGGTCGAGATTAAAATAAATGAGTGGCTATGATTTGATTTGAGGAAGCACAATCCATGTGCAAAGAATGTGATTGGTTGAGAGATTTAGTTGAGTGAACTGACTGATCATTTACTTTGGAAACTTCCAAAATAAGTTTTCAGTTAACAGCTTTATTCCCAAAATGAGAAAAGATAAGAATAAGTTAACTGAATAAAACAAATTTGTTTCCAATTTAATAATTAGTTAACTGAAATTGATGACATCATATTCATTTTTAAAAATATAATTGATTTAAAATGCTCATTTTTTTTATTAATTAATTTAATTCCTTTTTGGATTTTATTGACAATTTAGTAATTTTATTTAATTAATATATTAGACTATCAATTAAATAATTAACTTAAGGTTTATTTGCCAATATATTGTATTTTTAGGAATTCATTAATTAATCAAGTATGATGATTAATTAGGACCTAGGGTTCATGTCAGACTAGCTTGAATTTGTTGAATTTCCTATTTGGTTTAGGACTTAGAATAATCAAGATTAGGGTTTCTTTATATGTGATTGAGATTAGGGGTCTAGGGTTTGGATGACCATTTTTAGGTCATTACAGTAACCACTATCTCACAGTGGGTATCTGATCATACGTCCACCCAAAAGTCACCTTTGTATATGGCTCTAGGCCCTCCTACACGTAATCTGAGATCAACCCCCTAATGGGTATGCAATATATCCGTGAGACATTGAAAAGGGTGATTGTAGCATCACCCGTCAGGAAATGAAAACTAGAAGTGGGTCTATTCCACCTCTCTATTAGTGCGGTCATCAATGCATTATGTGCTATCAACCGCGGCCACATATGAACGTGATCTATCCCGCAAAGTGCAACCTACCCCAACTCTGTCAGGGTCAACTCATCAACTAGTCTCATGATCTCCAACCAACTCTCGCTTCATCTAAATATTGATCCTACCTCCTACATTCACAAACGCACATGTCAGTCCTTGTTACATAGCTTATTCCAGCTTGGGGCATCTTAGCACCCCTTGTCCATTATCTTTCACTCCAAATCCCCTTCCCTTGCATTTATTTTGATCAATCAGTGTAGATGTTTATTTACCTACACAGACGATAATCGTTGCATACACCGATAAGACATCGATCCATGATCGACGCCTCTGACTTCTTCCCCCATTCAACCCATTTGACCATCATCCACACAGATGACTATCTATCGATAGTCAATTGTGTCCCCCTAACCCTCATCCCTATAGACAACAATCTTCAATTATCATATGTGGAGACGATGATCGCCAAATTGTCATCTCGACAGAAGACAATCGGTGGATGATGATCCACCGATCGTCATCTCTTCCCAGACCAAATTCCCCCCATTAAATGAATCTAATCTATTCATAAATGCGAAATTTAAAAATCATGACTGGGCTTAGATCTTCAATTGCTTTTCTCCCTCTCCAAGCGAAATTCAACCCTTTTATGGTTTTTTTGTAAAAACTAATGAAAAGGTTTTTGAAAAACTAAGATAAAAGAGTGTAAAAGCTCTTTTTCAGAGAACATAAAAATGACTTAAAGAAGACATTAAAATATAAATTTCCTTTTTAATAAAAATCTCATCTCCAAACTTTAGAGTGTAAATACTCTCATAAATAAATAATATAACCCAAATCCAAATAAAATCCCCACAAAAACTTTTTGGTAACAATGAAATGACTAACCAACAATACTAGCCAACATACAATTACACATTTCTACACTTATGCACTGACCCATGACTTTAACTAACAAAAGGTTGCACCATGACAATGCACCCAACTCAACGTAACACTCACGTAGGTAGTCGAACATTGCTACATGATAACTAATGAGTCAAATCACATATACATCATAAATTCATATCAATCAGTGAAAGCAAATTTAGCGGCATAATCATTCTATGAATGTTACGACACTGCCCTTCTCACAAATAATCAACACATATATAATTCATTAACATTATTAAGTATTGCTAAATGGCATTAATTATCACATAAACACATATTGGCAACCACACATTTAATACCAAGAATACATTAACAAAAATAACACATGAAATAGTACACCAATCACACCCATCACAGGGACACCATTAGTACCAAACCAAAATATCATCTATATATATGTGTATGAATGCATCCATACATCATCACATAACATCATGACACCTACTGACAAATTCATCATGCATATATGATCATCACTGATTCACATGTATAATCAACTACCTACATCAACAATGATACATTATGGACAAAAGAATATATCAATAACCGAGTGCATCACAAAAATACCTAAAGCCAAAAGGACATAAATGAGCAGTCACCAAATAAACATATAAGAGTCTAACTAGGTACAAAAGAATAAACATATACCAACATGCAAACACAAGAGGCACTACCTAATCCAAGGCATTAAAAAGTTGAATTTTTATAAAAAAAATGGTTCATCATCCTCCAATATATTTATATCATTATTCTAGATAGTTATTAATCAATAATAGCTAAATCTTCATACTCAAGTCTTTGACCTTTATTTTAAGGGCTTCAACTTTGTAATATTTCTATTTGGATTCAACTTTGTAGCTTTTGATTCAAACTTATTGACCCATGTTTCATGAGTAGTGGTTTGCAATAACCCATCTATCATGAGAATGAATGGAACACCTAGGACTCATTGCTCCTAGGTGATGCTCATATAGGTGAAGCATTAGGCCTTCTTGGGAGGTCACCCATCCCAAAACAACTCCAACTCAAGCGTTCTTAACCATAGAGTTTCCTCCAAGATTAACCCAACTTAGCTTGCAACCCGATTTGCAAAACCTTTAGCAATCATTGTACCTTATGAACCACTCATTATAGAGCCCCTTTAGCTCATCAATTGATAAGTAGGCTTCAATGTTATTTTGGTATTCTTCTACTACATGTTTTACCAACTTCAAATGTTCAATCCATTCAATCCATGTTCTTATTTTAGTAATGG
>MU224010.1:2754098-2776877 GCA_018584345.1 Thuja plicata
AAAAAGCAGCTGAAGATTTAGAGGCCAAGATTCCATATCCTTTAAATGTTTTAGACTCTGGAAATACGTTAGCCCAAAGAATGAGAGACTTAGGCATAGAAAGGTGAGCTAAATTTATGTTCTGGAGGTAAAGGTTTCATTTTTACTACAGATGACTCTTCATTGTGGTTTTTGGTTAGCATAAACCCTATTCTCCCTGCTAGGGTTTCCTTCACACTTTTACCATATGAAAATTTTATATCATCAGGGCAAGAAAAAGTGGATGGCAAGACACATATTGTTTCACCAAAGCCATGGGAGAAATGCTGCTGGCCAATGGCCGGGGAGCTTTGCCAGTTGTCATCCTTCGTCCCAGCATTATAGAAAGCACATATAGTAGCCCTTTTCCTGGATGGATTGAAGGCCATAGGTATACTCAAATATTCATGCTATTAGATTTCCATGATTGATGTTATTATTTCTGAATTTGATTTTATAATGTTTGCATCAATGTGAGGGATGCACTCTTTTATCTTAATGATAGATCACAGAGTGTGATCCGAAATATTATGAAGGATGCACTCTTTCATTCTAATAATAGATCACAGAGTATGATCTGAAATATTATGCAAAAACTATCACACAATTGAACACCAATAAAATCAATATAACAATATATACAATCAATGGTATGTATGTAGGATGCTGGATCCTATTATTTCACACTATGCAAAAGGTCAACTGAGTGGCTTGTGGGGCGATCCAAATACCATTATTGATCTGGTGAGTAACGACTGTGAGATGTTTAATTTTAAGTACTCAAACCCATTCTTTAAATTCTATTTGGTTGGTAAGCAAAAACATTCCATTCATTGAACTGTATTTTGTGGGTAATAAAATCCATGGGTTCCTTAAAAACTGTCACAGGTACCTGTAGATATGGTGGCCAATGCAACACTGGCTGCCATTGCAAAGCATGCAGGAAGGCCTGGCATTCAGGTGTATCATGTGTCTTCCTCTGTTGGAAATCCATTAAGATTCCAACAAATTGTAGAGGCAATCTTTGACCACTTTAGAACTAATCCATACATTAACAACAAAGGAAAACCAGTGGAATTGGAAAATGAATTGGCCTTCTTTCCTACAATGGAGGGTTTTCTCAATCATGCTTGGAGCACTACTTTTAATATTCCCTTGAGTGTAAGTCACAAGATTTTAGTCATTTTTAAGATTTGTGGACAGCCCATTTTTCCTATGATGTAGAATTTTTGCAATCATGCTTGAAATAGTTTTGTTCATGGAATAATTCCCCCATTTTTATCTTATGCAGTAGCTAAGGATTATATATTGCTGATTTATAACTCCTTGCAGATACATGGTTTTCCTCAATTTGCTCCAAAAATGTCGGACAAGGAGAAATGCATTTGTGCCAAATATGTACAACAAACTCAGTACATGTCTATGTTATACAAGCCATATACATTTTATAAAGGAAGGTAAAATGTCCTCAACATTCTGGACTGTCATACAATTAATTTTTTTGGGTTAAGAATTGTTTTGAATTGAATTTTGTGGGTTTTGATTCTTTACAGGTTTGACAACTCAAATGTGGAGACATTATGGCAAGAACTATCAGAGGAAGAGAAAAGGACTTTTGGATTTGATATCAAGAATGTTAAATGGAAACAATATCTTGCAAACATTCATATTCCAGGACTGCGCCAACATGTCATGAAAGGTCGGGGCGTAGGTCTCCATAGACTAGTCGAAATCAAGTACAACTAGATATATGTCAGACCCATAAATGTGGAAATGTAATAGATTTAGATTTAGTCTAAAAGTTCTTGTACGAAACCCTTATATCAATAGAGTAGGTATTCTATATCAATAGAGCAGGTATTCTATTTATTGAAGAAAAATAGGAACTAGGAGGTAGGTAAGAAGATAGAGGGGTATTTGTAGGTAAGAATTATTGAATTGAAATCATGTTGAAGAAGGATTCATGATTTTTGTTGTAGTCTAGACAAGTTCTATAGATTATTGAACAGTTAGATTTCTTTTTCTAAAAATTTGTTTATCTTTAATCCTAATGATAACTTGTTCAAATGAATCTCTAAAGAAACTTACTTCAAGATTCTAAAAATGTGTTTACATTTAATCCTAATGATAACTTGTCCAAATGAAGCTCTAAAGGAACTTACTCCAAAATTCTAAAAATGTGTTAACCTTTAATCCTAATGATAACTTGTCCAAATGGAACTCTAAAGAAACTTACTTCAAAATTCTAAAAATATGTTTACCTTTAATCCTAATGATAACTTGTCCAAATGAAGCTCTAAATAAACTTACTCCAAAATTCTAAAAATGTGTTTACCTTTAATCCTAATGACAACTTGCCCAAATGAAGCTCTAAAGAAACTTACTCCAAAAAATGAAGGATGTAGAGAAATTGACACTTGACTTCAAGGGAGTTGTTAATATAGGATTTGACATACCAACGTACTTACAATTAGTGAAATCTACAAGGTGGAACAATGAAGGTATGTCCCTTGTGTGAAAGGTGGCTAGTCTCTATAAAATAAATAATCAAACAAACATACTCTTACAAAATCCATCAATTTGAGAATTCTTTGGTTAATCCAATCAAGGGGTCACATGAAAAATAAAAGAATTGACATGAAAAGGGATTTTTTGAAAATGAAAGACTATTAGCTATTGCATGTTTTAATTTTGTTCAAAACCCTTAATATGAAAAGTAATGTGGGCAATCATATATGAAATTTTTTCAATTTATTGTCTTTTAAGATTTGAAATTGATCATTGAAATCCTAAACTAACACCTTGCATTAAAATAGAAAATAGAAAAGCAAAAGAGAATTAATGGTGAATCCAAATATATCATCAATCATCTAATATATAATATTTGAATGGATAGACACATTTTTAAATCAATCTTTATTAGATCCTTCATCAACAATCTCAACACGATATTGTGCAATCTTTATAGGATACTGTGTTTGATTGATGATAAATACTTTAAATGTTCAAATAGTTTTTTTAATGTGGTTTGCATACAACACAAGAAGTAAAATCTACAAACAAGATCTTATCTCTCTTGAAAATTTTTAAACTCTAAAACATAATTTATCATCCCAAGGTTTTCATAGTGAGATCTTGACACACTGGGTTTACCCAAAGTTCTTTGTAAACTTATTTTACAAAGGGGCTTACAAAAGGTGATCTTACTGGAACTTATGATTAAAAATAATAATAATGAGATAGTTCACTAAACATACATGATTTAACCTTTATTCATAAATATCATGTTATTTTGATAAATTTGAAAACTTATAAATAACTTTGATCAATTATATGAAACTATCTGGAAGATTACCAAGCGATTGTAAATTATTTTACATATTTTTAGAGATTATTTAACTTCAATCAATTCTTTTGAAACTATCTAATATATTCTTAAAAATATGGATAAAGGGAAGCAAAGAAAGGGTTTACAAACTAGATTTTCAGTGACTTCACATCAATATCCTTTAAGAATTATGAAACCTAAAATCAATATGCTTTGCTGGAATATTTCACAACAACACAGAGATAATACAAATCTTAAAAAGAAACTTATCATACAAAAACTTCATCATATCTATCCAAATATCTTGATAAAAATTAAAATCAAATATTAATATTAAATTAGATTTCCACCATTCATATTATTGATGTTATTATTTTTGAATTCTATTATGTGGTAGTTTTTAGATCAATATTTTGGAGACTCTTTTCTCTCATCCCGATGATGGGTCATGAAGTGTGATCTGAAACGTTAATGAGAAAACTATCACATATTTGATAATATCAATAAAATTAAATGTACTAATATATACAACTAATGGTATGTATGTATGATGATGGATCATATTATTTCACACTATGCAAAAGGTCAACTGGGTGGCTTGTGAGATGATCCAAATGCCATTATTGATCTGGTGAGTAACTACTGTGAGATGTTTGATTTTAAGTCCTCAAACCCATTCATTAAATTCTATTTGGTTGGCAAGCAAAAACATTCCATTCATTGAACTGTATTTTGTGGGTAATAAAATCCATGGATTCCTTAAATACTTTCATAGGTACCTATAGATATAGTAGAAAATGCAACATTGGCAGCCATTGCAAAGCATGCAGGAAGACCTAGAATTTAGGTGTATCATGTGTCTTCCTCCGTTGCAAATCCAAAAAGGTTCCAACAAATTGTAGAGGAAAGCTTTGACTAGTTTAGAACTAATACCTACATTAACAACAAAGGAAAACTAGTGGAACTGCAAAAGGAATTGGCCTTCTTTCCTACAATGGAGGGTTTTCTCAATCATGCTTGGAGCAGTACTTTTAATGTTCCCTCAAGTGTAAGTCACAAAATTTTAGTCATTTTTAAGATTTGTGGACATCCCATTTTTTCCATGATGTAGAATTCTTGCAATCATGTTTGAAATAGTTTTGTTCATAGAATAACTCTCACATATCTATTATATGCAAAAGTACTTGTCTCAAACCCTTATATCATAAAAGTAGGTATTCTATTTATGGAAGAAAAATAAAAACTCAACTGAGTAGGTAGGTAAGAAGATAGAGGGGTAAAACCTCAATATTCATTATTGCATTGCATTATAAGGAGCACATGCTATCCAATTGTATAGTACTCTGATGCTCAACAGATTGTTACCATTACCTATTGGCCTATTTTGTGTATTGTTCTAATATATTACTATGCTTTAAATATATTTTCAAGGTTAGATTTTTATCAATAAAATTTATTTGTATATTGAAATTTGAGCTAAAGCATTAGAGATTTTAATATTGGTGACAAAAATTACAACATGAATTATCTCTTCATCCTACATGACATTGGACAGGATTGATAATTAAATAGAATGACTATGGTAGAGGACAACACTTGAACTTTATGTGGGTAATGTGTATGAAACATTATGGTTATCACTTTGATATGAACTTGAAATTTATTTATTTGGACAATATTAATAGACATTTTGTGACTTATAAGAGTCAAATTCAATTACCAAATTTGACAAAATAACAATTAAAGTTTTTAGGGATTGTCACATGGTGCTAGCATGCAAAGCAAACTAGTAAGAGTGTTTTATCATTTTCTACTTGGGGTAGACTAGTCAAGAGGGAGAGGGATGGAAATTTGAGCTAATTACTTAAAATAAGGATAACATGAAAGAGATTCCATAAGATGGGTTGAGTTTATGCATCATCCTAAGATTTCCACAAGTGGATTATGTTCTTACTAAATTTGTCACAAAAGGGTTTGTATTTCCATTTGGGAATGAGCCCATTAATATGTAGTTGGTGGAATGGGAAAATAGTCTTCTCAAGATTGGCTTGAGAGGGAAGAATATGACGGGCTTGATGTCAATACCAATATTTTAGAAGTTATATCTTGATATAATACAAAGAGCTTATCAGTGAGAGATGGAGGCACGATAATTAGACTTCAAAACTAGCTTGGCTATCCAAACCATTGAGGTTGAACTCATGTAAGAAGGGGCTAGGATTTAGTCTAGCAAACTCTCATATATCCTTGAAAACCTAGATGCCTTTTAGTAAAAAAAATTCACCTTTAAGCATGTTGATAGATTTTTTTCAAACAAGTCTCATTCACTTGAATCAACCTACTCTACTAAATAGAAGATGTACGAAAACTAAGACTCATGTCAAAGGGAGTGGTCATATCAAGTTAATTATTGTTAAATAGTTAACAAAGTTTTCCATATGCTATTGAAAGGGGTAAAGCCTTGATTTTTGAAGAATGGGGTAAGAGTTATTGAGATTTAAATCATGTTTAAGAAGGATCTATGAATTTTCTTGTAGTCTAGACAAGTCGCATAGACTATTGAACAACTAGATTTCTTTTTCTAAAAATGTGTTTACCTTTAATCCTAATGATAACTTGTCCAAATGAAGCTCACTAATGTGAAGATACTTACTCAAAAAAATGAGGGATGTGGAGAAATTGACACTTGTGTCCAAGGGAGTTGTTAATATAGGATTTGACACACCAACATACTTATAATTAGTGAAATCTACAAGGTGGAACAATGAAGGTATGTCCCCTACGTGAAAGGTGGCTAGCCTCTATAAAATAAATAAATAAATAAAGATAATCTTACAAAATCCATCAATTTGATCATTCTTTGGTTAATCCATTCAAGGGGTCATGTGACTAATAAAATAATTGGCATGAAATGGAATTATGTGAAAATGAAACATTATTAGCTATTTCATGTTTTAATTTTGTTCAAAACCCTTAATATGTAAAGGAATGTGGGCAATCATATAGGAATTTTATTCAATTTATTGTCACTTAAGATTTGAAAATGATCATTGAAATCCTAAACTAACACCTTGCATTAAAATAGAAAAGAGAAAAGCAATAGATAATTAATGGTGAATCCAAATATATCATCAATAATCTTATATGTAATATTTTGAATGGATAGACACATCTTTAAATCAATCTCTAATAGATCCATCGTCAACAATCCCAACACGATATTGTGCAATCTTTATAGGATATTGTGTTTGATTGATGATAAATACTTACAAAGTTCAAATAGTTGTTCGTTGATGTGGATTGCATACAACACAAGAACTATAAACTATAAACAAGATCTTATCTCTTTTGAAAGTTTTTAAACTCTAAAACATAATTTATCATGCCAAGGTTTCCATAGTCATATCTTGACACATTGGGTTCACTCAAAGTTCTTTGTAAGCTTATTTTACAAAGGGGCTTAAACAAAGGTTATCTTACTGGAACTTATGATAAAAAATAATAATGAGATAGTTCACTTAACATACATGATTTAATCTTTATTCATAAATATTATAAGTTATTTTGATAAACTTGAAAACTTTTAAATAACTTTGATTAATTATATGAAACTATCTAGAAGATTACCAAGCGATCATAAATCATTTTACATATTTTTAGAGATTATTTAACTTCAACCAATTATTCTGAAACTATCTAATATATTTTTAAAAATATGGATAAAGGGAAGAAAAGAAAGGGTTTAGAGACTAGGTTTCAGTGACTTCACATCAATATCTTTTAAGAATCATGAAACCTAAAATCAATATGATTTGCTGGAATATTTCACAACACACAAATGATGCAAATCTTCAAAAGAAACTTAAATCATACAAAAAATTGATCAAATCTATCCAAATATTGGCTCAAATTTTGATATTTCAAAACTTATGATGTGTTACAACCATTTATGATTTATAATTGGGAATGATTTTCCATTGGCATCAATTTCATAAACCTTTGCAAGAATATATAAATGATCTCACTATGTGAGAGAAAACTATGAAGTGAGATATACTTAAAATAATTCTTCAACTACTTGTCCCACGAGTATCAACAATTTCCAATCTCCATAAAAAATAACTAAAGCCCGTTTATAGACACAAGGTGTCAATAGCTATTTATAAATTAATGGTCCAAATCACATCCTTGTGGTAATTAACAATTGAAAATGGTGGTTTATTCTTTCCACATCAACACGTTACAGTTTGCAAGTTAGAATATTCTAAGAGAATCAACATATTGACATCTGGATTGAGACATATTCCTCTGCAAGTTTTCACCTTTGAAATTTTTCCAACTAGTAATATTATCTATTGTTATGAGCCTCATAACCTTTTATAAGTATCTTCATAAACTTGATGAGTTTGTGTGGAGGAAGTTGGAAGCTAAAATCTTGTAGAAGTGTTGGCCCTAAACAAACTGATAAAAAAATTAAAAAGGACATTACTTTCAAGCTTCTTCTTTGCACTATCATCTTTCACTTTTGAAAAATTTCCAACTAGTAATATTTTCTATTGGTATGATCGTCAAAATATTATATAAGTATATTCATAAACTTGATGAGGTGGTGTGGTGGAAGTTGGAAGCCGAAATCTTGTAGAAGTGTTGGACCTAAGAAAAATGATAATTTTTTTTTGAAAAGAAAATTACTTTCAAGCTTTCTATTAGTAATCTTAGTTTATCCTAGGTCAAGCTCTTATGATATTTTTCATCTATATTTAGATGATGAATGTGAACAAAATTTTACCCTATTGAAGACATACTTGGTAAATCCACCCATTTTGATACCTCCCATCAAAGGAAAACCCTTACTATTATACATTTTAGCAATGGAGAGATATTTAGGGGTTTTATTGGCACAAGAGGATGATGAAGGAAAAGAAAGAGCTATTTATTACTTAAGTAGAACCTTGATCAAGTATGAGCTCAATTATAGCTTCAAGGAGCGGGATTGTCTAGTGGTAGTTTTTGCCTCACAAAACCTACAACATTACATGTTGATGCACAAAGTTAAGTTGATTGCCAAAATTGATCCATTAAAGTATTTACTTAGAAAAACAGCCCTTACAGGAAGAATTTCTAAATGGGTGATGGTACTTAGTGAGTTTGACATTGAGTATTGTTATGCCATGCATACCCGTCCCTACATTTTGTGGGCAAAATTTTGGGTCCCCCTTTTTTGCTTTTGCTTTTTCCTTGGTTTCTCTTGTTTCCTTTGTTTCCCTCCAGACTTTGTGTCTGCAAGGGTTATTTTTCTTTTTCTTTTTGTCTTCTTTTGTCTCCAGGACCCAGTCCCGGAGTTCCTTTGTTTGTTCTTTTGAGTCGTCTGGATCCCGGACTCCGGGATACTTTGCCATCATGTATTCTTTTGTTGGAAGGTGTGGCTGCATGGAATCCTCGGGCCCGGAGTTTGAAGGTTTGCCTTTTTTAGAGTTTGCGGAAGGAATGCAACATGGTTTTACCCTAGGGGTATAAATTGGTTTCACCTATCATTTTCAAATTTACCACGATTAAAGCACTCAAGCGATTACCAAAGAGAATAAGGCGATTCAGAGCGATTAAGTGCAGATTGCTTTGGTGATTAACAACGATCAAACATCAGTAAGTAGTGGTATTTTCATGGCCATTCCAAGGTGAACCAGTTCCAGAGTGCTTCCTGTGCTCACCTTCGCATATTCCCGGTGTTTTCAGGTGGGCCTTTCGGCTCTCTTCCTTCTGTTTTCTGTTTCTAGTTTTCTTGCTTCCTGTTTGGTTTTTGTTCTATTTTTGTTTTGTCGCATCTTTGTGTTGGCTCTTCTGTCGCCTCCTGTTGATGGGATGGCTCTGCCAGAGGGTCATCTATCCTCTATGTAATTGTAGTTTAAGGTAGTGTTTTTATACTTTGAATAGTAGTGTAAATATTTCCTGTATAATCTGTACATTGTGTAATTTCCTATTATAGCTGTATATATGTCTATTTTTTAGGTCAGCATGCGAGTTGTGCTTCGGCCCTTGTAGCACTTTGGCCCTCTGTATATTTGATCTATATTCCATGTGTATCCTTCCATTTGTGGCAAGCTTGTCGCACTCCCTCATGACTAGACCAAATTGTTGAGCTCGCCAGAGAGGTATTCACCACGGTTTGAACTCAGCATCTCGCCTATTCGAGCCATGGCAACTTTCTCTCTCCTTTGTCATGTCATCTTGATGGTGGGATTAATTTCCCATGAAAAATCATTCAAATCCCATCCCATCTGGCATTTACTTCTCTCGTGTCAGCCCACTTGTCGCCATTAAGAGATTTTAAGCTGCCTGCCACGTGGCCACGTGATGACCCATGTCAGCCAAGTACGACTCACTCCCGGTCACATTGAAAAATGAATAGTTTTTCTAAACTCTAGGCACTGGGAAGCCCCTGGGTATTCATTCCATTTTTGTCACCTAAACCAATGCCCCGGAGCCCCCGAGTGATGATCATAATCTGATGCTCGTTAATTTTGATATTACGAGATTTCGACGTATGCTAACACTTTTGGACAGGTGTGAAATGGTGATGAAATCCCCGGAGTCCCTAAAATATTATTTTTATCATATCATGTATTGACGGTTCTCCGGTCTTGTAGGTTGGAGATAGTTCGATCAAAATGTCTGAAGTGATCACTCCTCCTGATAGCCCGGAGCTGCCAACTACCTCCACTCAGACAACTACAAAAACTAAGGCCGAAAAGATGCTGGCCAAATTTCCACTAACCTCCAAATACTTAAGGGAGGGTGTTCTTGTGGGGTCCAAGGTAGACTCCAAGTTGCAAGAAATAATAGACATGGAGCCTGGACTATGGGCTGAAATGCAGGGCTTGGTCCAAGCCATTTACCAACAGAGGACGACCGGAGATGATATGGCCAAACACATGGCCGCCTCTAGGATTATCAAAGCCGCAAGTTTTCCCTACTTGGTGCAAGCACTGGAGCTGATACTCCAACTGGAAACACTCTACAATGCCCCCACCCGGGTTGTTTTGCTCACCGATCCTCAGCCACTACACTATCCGGCACCCATTGTTACTCTTGATGTGGCTACTTTTGCTTCGGGGCTGGGGATCCCCCAATTCAAGGGAGTCATTGTTCTCCCAAGGTCCACATCATTAAAAGAGTCTGAGGAGGCTTCCCTTCTCTCTTGGAAACATCTCAACACTCACTGGCTAAAGTCCCCGAGAAGGGACTACAAAAAGATGAAGCTGGGAATTCCCCGTGGGGATTTTAAAGAATGTATTCAAGCGGGGATTATATTTCTATGCGGGCTCTTTGGAGAACCGCATGCCCAGGACTTTTTGGCAGGGATGTACTACTTTCTCTACTACATCACCACCCACAGTCAAACCTTCAACTGGGTGGCTATCATCGCCAACCATGTAGACGCATAGCTAAAGAACATTCTCTGAACTTCAAAGTTCTACATGAAATCTTATGTACTGTGGGCACTGGCCCAACAAAGACCTTCTTTTTAGGGTTTGTAGATAGTGGGCATTCTCAGGAATGGACCCGACCAGTTGGTGCCATGGGAACATTATCCCCAGGTCCAATGGGAACTTAGCTTCCCAAATTTTTGCAGGGTAAATGATGTGTTCATTTACCGAAATATTTTGACACTTACTCGGGACTCCGGATACTGGTTATTGCAAGAGGCGATGAACTTGGTGAGTACTTATGGGAATTGATTCATTTAATTCTAGCAGCACACATACATTTGGGTGACTGGTTTCTCCAGGAAACCCTATCTACTCCCTCGATATTGCGGGGATAGAATTACTCTTTTAGAATTCTACAGACAAATTCTGGAGCTGCATGCCCTCTTCACATTGAAGAAGGTTACCAACGTCCTGTTCCCAATCTCTTAAGGGAACTATTCTTGCAGCCTTGCCATGGTGAAGAAAGCAGACAATGAACTGAAGAGTCTAGGAATGGCGAAATTCCACCATACCAGAAGCAATTTTGATCCGCTAGGTAAGATAGCAACGACACTTCTCCAGGCATCCCCACCGCACATAGATGATATTGAAGATTTCTGGGCAGATTTTCAGAATAGTTTTGATCTTCGTGCCTACCAAGATTCACGGATGTCCAAAGGCATGATGAAATCCCTCGACATTCAGGGTTTCCTAAAGGTTTTTTCAAATGACGGGCCTCTGGAGGACCCATTGTATAAAGAACAGCAGATGGATAAGTTAGATCTTCCTCCGGTGGATTGGGGCACAATGAAGGATTTAACAATTGAGGGGGTATGCCACCCCATTGTGGATAATAATCACAAATATTTTGAGCGGGTGTGTCCAAGGAGCACCAAAAAAGGACCAATTGTTCGGAGGTCTGCCTCGACCTTCGGAGCCGTAGGACCTAGTAGAATCAAGGGGAACAAGAAAGAAGATACCACGGCCCAAGTGCCTCCTAAGGGTCCGCTCCCCATAATGACAGAAATACAAGATCAAATGGAGGCGTTGACGTTGACAAGCCAAAAGATAAGTGCACAACTTTTCCATAGCCTCGTCGCAACCCCAATAACATCTACTCACCCAGCGGGATCCCCGTCATTGGCAACACTAATGAGCAGGCAGAAGTTCGCTGAGGCAGAGTTTGCAAATATTCTAGATGCCAAGGCCCCACTATTGGAAAGATTTCTATAATGTAGACAATTGTTATTTTGTCATTGATGTCAAACCTTAACTGGTGAGACTATTGTTGTATGTTTGAGTACCTTATCCATTGATTGATGAAGATTTGAAAAGAATGGGATAACAAGAAGACCAAGGAAATGGTTGAGCTATGAGTATACACCAGGGTACTTGATCATTTAGCACTTTGGCAAAGTGATACATTGTTTATTTATCACTGACAGTTCATTGGAAGGTCAATGCTGAGCAAAGCAAAGTCGATGCCGAGCAAAGTGAAAGGTGATGTCAAGTAAAGCAAAGATGATGCCAATCACCAGTGAAATGCCGAGGGAGACAAAGAAAGCCAGGCAACAGTATTTTCTTTATTGATGAGATTTGAGATCTATGGCTTACATAATTGATTCTATTGGGATATGCATTATTAATTAAGATTGGTCCACATTCATTTAATGCACAGGAAACTATTATTGGTGATTGGATTCAATGTTTAATTAATGACTGTGTTGGAGAAGTAAATTAAATGTAATGATGGAAAGATCCGTTGGATATGACCTAACCTAAGATCTACGATCTTGATTAAATGGAAAAATATTTATCTTACCTAGATGAAGATAATATAACCTACTGTAATTATTATTATTGTATCCAAGTGTAAGGAGAAGTTGAATGCAAAGTGTTGCATGGCTAATTGACTGATTGGCAAGACCTAGCAGAGAAGACTGAGTAGAGAAGCAAAGAGAGATTGCTTGATGTATTTCCAAGCAGATCTAAAGTTTGAGATGTAAATGGAGGCCACTTAGTGAATTAGCATTAGAACTGAAACTAGATTTGGATTTGCAAAGTAAGTTGTATGTATCAGATCACACCTGTTGATTACTTTCTAACCATTATATCAGTTCAAATCCTTTAACCATGTTGACCTAACAGTCATTGTATAAATCCTTTGAACAAGGTGACATTCAGATTGGAATGTTCTAAGTCTTCTAACAAGGCCACTCCTAACAGGGTGATTAAATCCTATAACCAGGTCACATTTGACAGTGTGTTTTGTAACCTTTAACAGGGTTGGCTCTTCATAGGGCATCACTTTAGAAGAGTGAAATTTTGGTAGCATGTTACTGGTGGTTTTTCCCATATTGGGTTTCCACGATAAATCATGGTGTCAAAATGTGTGAATGTTATTGTTGTGTTTTACTGTTAACTTTCCACAATCTTATTTCATTAGTGCAGTAAACTGCACACATTTATTGTTTATTGCTGCCGAGCAGATCTGAGTTGTTGAATTTGGTTTAAAGTTTAATATGGGCACATCTGGACCTAAGGATAACTAATTTACCCCCACTCTCACTTATTCTAAATTCATCCTAACAATTGGTATCAGAGCTAAGTTCTCTTGAAAAAGTTTGAAGGTACTTGGAGATAAAAATCAAGATGTATAAAAGGGATGGACCGAAGATCAACAAGGAAAACTTTCCTACATGGAAAAGTTTGATGAAACTTCACTTGGCCGGTATTGGTGATTTTGCTAAATGATATATTGAAATGGAATATGTATCCCCTACTGGAGTTCTGAATGTTGTACAATTAAGAGAAAAGAATGAACATAATCAAGCAATGCTAGAACTTGCATCGTCTCTGAACTATCATGAATTTGAGGACATCAAGGATTGTACAAGTGCAAAGAAGATGTGGGATGCCCTTGCAACCATTTATGGAGGTGATACGAATGTACTAAGAGCCAAATTTGAAAGCTTGAGAGGTAAGTTTGATGATTTAAAAATGCAAGAAGGAGAAAATATAGTGCAATATTATGATAGGATAAAGGAAATTGTAAATGCTATTAGAGGAGCTAAGGGAGTCATTGATGAAGATTCTATCATGAGCAAGGTACTAAGAACAATTCTTCCTATTTATGCTATTAGAGTATTTGCAATTCAAGAACTGAGATGTACTCCTAATAACAATTTTACTCTGGAAAGACTGATAGGCAGACTTACTGCATTTGAGATGTCAAATTTTGAAAACTATACTCCACAAGCTGTTGAATCTGGATTCAAGTCACAGATGGTCATCAGTAAATCTAAGAAAGGAAAGAAATGTGTGGACAATGATAGTGACACCTCAGATGATGATCTAGAAGAGCTTGATGCACTTATGGCAAGGAGACTAGTTAGAGGAAAAGGAAAATTCAAACGTAAACTTCCTATTATTTGCATTTCTTGTAACAAAGTTGTTCATATTGCTGCCATATGTCCTGACAAGAATGAGAAAGATGAAAGAAGAGACAAGTACAAGGATAGAAAGGATGACCAAGACTACATAAAGTACAAGGATTACAAAGACAAAGGTAAGAAATATTTTTATATAGCTGAAGAAGCCTCTGACAGTGAATCTGAAAAATCTAATGAAAATGATATAGAAGTAGTGTATGTTGCAATGAAAGATGATTCTGATGATGATGAGAAAACTGCACTAATTTCTTATATGAGTAAAGGTGATCATTGGATTATTGACAATGGTTGTTCACATCACATGACTGGTGATAAGGACAAATTTGAAATCTTATATCAATGCAAAGGTGGATATGTTAAATTTGGTAATGATACACCTTATAGAGTCAAAGGGAAAGGATCAATTCAATTGACTAACAAGATTAGATGTGATGATGTTTACTGGGTTGATGGTCTCAAATATAACCTATTGAGCATTTCACAGCTGAACACTTCTGGTTACAAAGTTGAATTCCATCACAGGAAAGCAAAGATCTATGATGACAATGGAGAATTAGTTGGAGGTGGTGAGCAAACAAAAGGTAACTTGTTCTATCTGGATTTAGCTGAAGAGACATACTTTTTTGCACAATATAATGATGTTTGGTTATGGCATAAGAGGCTATGTCATGTTAACTTTGATAACTTAGTAAGCATAAGTAAATTGAAAAAGGTTAGAGGGCTGCCTAAGTTAAAGAAACCTGAGAATGCAATGTGTAAGAAATGTCAGTTGGGAAAAATGACTAAATCTAGTTTTAAAAGCAAAACTCATACTTCTGAGAATATTTTGGAATTAGTTCATACTGACCTTTGTGGACCTATTGGTGAGAAAAGTTACTTTGGAGACAAATATTTTATTCTATTCGTAGATGACTACTCTAGGATGATGACTGTTATGTTTCTCAAAGAAAAATCTGATGCATTTCAATTATTTAAGTGGTTCTTGGAAAAATTTGAAAAGGGAACAGGTAAGAGTTTGAAATGTGTAAGATCTGACAGAGGAGGTGAGTTCATTTCTACTGAGTTTAACTAGTTCTGCAATGACCGAGGAATAAAAAGACAGATGTCAGCACCTAGGACACCACCACAGAATGATATAGCTGAAAGAAGAAATCGATCTATCATGGATTGTGATAGAACATTAATGATGGAGAAAAATATTGCACATAAATATTGGAGAGAAGCTGTGAGTACAGCTATTTATACCTTGAACAGAGTACAAGTCAAGAAAGGTACAAACTCTACACCTTATGAGATATGGTATGGATATGCACCTACTGTAAGTTATTTTAAAGTCTTTGGGAGAAAGTTTATTATATAGAAGGATAACAAAAATGGTAAACTTGATGCTAAAGGAGAAGAAGGCATATTTCTTGGATATTCTACTATGAGTAAGGCATACAAATGTTTGAATTCTAACACTAACAAAATTGTGGAAAGTGAAAATGTTAGAATTGATGAATATGCAGAAAGAAATGAAGCCGAAAGCATGATTGAGCCTGAAAGTTATAGATCATTCACATATCCTGAAGAGGAGGACTCTAATGAAACTAAAAATGAAGTTGCCGAGCAACAGTCTGCACCTTCCGAGACACAGAACGAAATTGTCAGGCAACAGGAGGTGACTGCCAAGCTATCTGATGGAGATGTCGAGTCATAGTTTTACCCTGAATTGAACTTGAACAATCAAATTGAAGCTGAGAAAGAGCCTACTTTGGAAAAATATGTATGAAGGCACCATAAACCTGATCAAATCATAGGAGCAAAGGATTCTACAGTTGTGAAAAGAGGAAAATTAAGAGAAGATACATGTTTGTTATGTTATTTTGAGCCTAAGATAGTAAAAGATTCTTTGGACAATGAAGATTGGATTCAAGCCATGAATGAAGAGATAGACCAGATTGAAAAGAACAAGACATGGACACTAGTACCGAGACCTAACAACAAAAATGTAATAGGTACAAAGTGGGTATTCAGAAACAAGCTAAATGAACATGGAGAGGTAACAAGGAATAAAGTAAGACTAGTATGCAAAGGTTATGCATAAGAGGAAGGAATAGACTATGGGGAGACATTCACCTCAGTTGCAAGATTGGAGGGTTTGAGAACTTTACTTGCATATGCAGCCTACAAAGGATTTAAAGTCTATCAAATGGATGTGAAGTCAACATTTCTAAATGGAATATTAGAAGAGGAAGTATATATTGAACAAGGTGATGGATTTATTGACCCAAGTAAGGGGAACATGGTTTGCAAACTACACAAGGCATTATATGGACTAAAACAAGCACCCAGAGCATGGTATGAAAGATTGCACAATTATTTGATGAAGATTGGATTTGCAAGAACAAATGACAACAACAATCTGTATCTGAAAACAAAGCAAGGTAAAGGAATTTTATTGGCTGAAATTTTTGTTGATGACATCATATTTAGTGGACAAGATATGATATCTAAAGCATTTTCAAAGGAGATGCAAACTGAATTGGAAATGTCTATGTTTGGTGAGATAAAATTCTTTGTTGGACTACAAATACATCAAATGAAGAATGGTATCTATATTACTCTATCAAAATATATCAAGGAGATACTGAAAACTTTTGATATGGAAGATTCAAAACCAGTGAGTACACCCATGGCTACTGGACAGAAGTTGACAAAGAATGATGATACAAAAGAGGTAAATCAAACATTGTAGAAATCAATGATTGGTAAGCTACAATATGTTGTGCACAATAGACCTGATATTGCATTAGCAGTTGGAATTGTTGCTAGATTTTCTGCTAATCCAAAAGAGACACATATAATGGCAGTGAAAAGAATTCTGAGATATTTGAAAGGTACAGAAGACTATGGTCTATATTACAAAAGCAATGACAAGTTTGAACTCAGAGTCTATACTGATTCTAACTGGGCTGGTAATGTTGATGATAGAAAAAGCACCATGGGAGGAGCATTTATTTTTGGGAAAAGATTAGTTTCCTGGAAAAGAAAGAAATAGAATTGCACCTCACAATCTATAGCTGAAGCCAAGTATGTTGCAACAACAGTTAACTATTCAAACATCGTGTGGTTGAAGATACTACTGAAAGGTATGAAGGAGGAGATCACAGAACCAATTGTCATATATTGTGATAACACAAGTGCCATTAATATTTCTAAAAATCCTGTAATTCACTCTAAGACAAAACATATAGCTATCAAGTATCATTACTTGAGAGAGCTAGTTCAGAAGAAGGAAGTGAGACTGGAATATGTGAACACTAAGGAACAATTGGCAGACATATTTACAAAAGCATTACCCAAGGAGGCTCATGAGTATCTAAGAGGTAAATTGGGGGTAATTCCCCTAACTGAGGCTAACTAGTTTGGAATGGCACTGTTGCATCAAATGTTTTAATCAGAACACTTGACACATTGATGCACAATAAGTCACATTTTTAGGATGTTGCCTAAAGACTGTGAAGTGGAAAACAAGAACATAAAAGTAGATCAGTCATACACAAAGATGACAGGAACACCATGATACAAATATTAGAACAAAAGAATCTCCATAATGAAGATGCCGACATCTTTGGCATTGTTGTCAAAGAGGGAGATTATTGCTAAAACAAAAGATAACAACAAATACAAGGGAGATATTACTAAAAGAGGGAGCTGAACAATAACAGAAAATATCAGTGTGATTATAGACAGAGAGGGAGTCAGAATGAAGCTAATGACATTAATGAATATTTGTTCATATCAGGAACACATGCACTTTTTGGATTCTATGGTAACTTTGGTTGGAAATTATTGTTTTTGTTTAGTGTTGCCGTCAATGTCAAAGAGGGAGATTATTGGAAAGATAGCTGCAATGTAGACAATTGTTATTTTGTTATTGATGTCAAACCTTAACTGGTGAGACTATTTTTGTATGTTTGAGTACCTTATCCATTGATGGATGAAGATTTGAAAAGAATGGGATAACAAGAAGACCAAGGAAATGGTTGAGTTATGAGTATACACTAGGGTACTTGATCATTTGCCACTTTGGCAAAGTGATACATTGTTTATTTATCACTAACAATTCACTGGAAGGTCAATGCCGAGCAAAGCAAAGTCGATGTCGAGAAAAGCGAAAGGTGATGTCAAGCAATACAAAGATGATGTCGAGCGCCAGTGAAATGCCAAGGGAGACAGAGAAAGCTGAGCAATAGTATTTTGTTTATTGATGAGATTTGAGATCTATGGCCGACATAATTGATTCTATTGGGATATGCACTATTAATTAAAATTGGTCCACATTCATTTAATGCATGGGAAACCATTATTAGCGATTGGATTCAATGTTTAAATAATGACTGTATTGGAGAAGTAAATTAAATGTAATGATGGAAAGATCCATTCGATCTGACCTAACCTAAGATCTACGATCTTGATTAAGTGGAAAAGTATTTATCTGACCTAGATGAAGAGGTATAATATAACCTACTGTGGTTATTGTTATTGTATCCAAGTGTAAGGAGAAGTTGAATACAAAGTGTTGCATGGTTAATTGACTAATTGGCAAGACCTAGCAGAGAAGAAGAGAGAGATTGCTTGATGGATTTCCAAGTAGATCTAAAGTTTGAGATGTAAATGGAGGCCACTCAGTGAATTAGCATTAGAGATGAAACTAGATCTAGATTTGAAAAGTAAGTTGTATGTATCAGATCACACCTGCTGATTACTCTCTAACCATTGTATCAGTTCAAATCCTTTAACCAGGTTTACCTAACATTCATTGTATAAATCCTTTGAACAAGGTGACATTCAGATTGGAATGTGCTAAGTCCTCTAACAAGGCCACTCTTAACATGGTGATTAAATCCTTTAACCAAGTCACATTTGACAGTGTGTTTTGTAACCTTTAACAGGGTTGGCTCCTCATAGGGCATCACTTCAGAAGAGTGAAAATTGGGTAGCATGTTACTGGTGGTTTTTCCCATATTGGGTTTCCACATTAAATCATGGTGTCAAAATGTGTGAATGTTATTTTTGTGTTTTACTGTTAAGTTTCTGCAAGCTTATTTCAATAGTATAGTAAACTGCACACTTTTATTGTTTATTGCTGCCGAGAAGATCTGAGTTGTTGAAGTTGGTTTAAATTTTTATATGGGCACATCTGGACCTGAGGATAACTTATTCACCCACCCTCTCATTTATTCTGAATTCATCCTAACAATTGGTATTAGAGCTGAGTTCTCTTGAAAAAGTTTTAAGGTACTTGGAGATAAAGTTTAAGATGTATAAAAGGGATGGACCGAAGATCAACAAGGAAAACTTTCCTACATTGCAAAGTTTGATGAAACTTCACTTGGCCGGTATTGGTGATTCTGCTAAATGACATATTGAAACAGAATATGTAGCCCCTACTGGAGTTCTGAAAGCTGCAAAATGAAAAGAAAAGCATTAACATAATCAAGCAATGCTGGAACTTGCATCATCTTTGAACTATCATGAATTTTAGGACATCAAGGATTGTACAAGTGCAAAGCAGATGTGGGATGCCCTTGCAACCATTTATGGAGGTGATACGAATGTACTAAGAGCCAAATTTGAAAGCTTGAGAGGTAAGTTTGATGATTTAAAAATGCAAGAAGGAGAAAATATAGTGCAATATTATGATAGGATAAAGGAAGTTGTAAATGCTATTAGAGGAGCTAAGGGAGTCATTGATGAAGATACTATCATGAGAAAGGTACTGAGAACACTTCTTCCTATTTATTCTATTAGAGTATCTGCAATTCAAGAACTAAGATGTACTCCTAATAAAAATTTTACTCTGGAAAGTCTGGTAGGGAGACTTACTGCATTTAAGATGTCAAATTTTGATAACTATACTCCATAAGTTGTTGAATCTGCATTCAAGTCATAGATGGTCATCAATAAATCTAAGAAAGGAAAGAAATGCATGGACAGTGATAGTGACACCTTAGATGATGATCTAGAAGAGCTTGAGGCACTTATGGGAAGGAGAATAGCTAGAGGAAAAGGAAAATTCAAAGGTAGACTTCCCATTATTTGTTTTTCTTGTAACAAAGTTGGTCATATTGCTGCCAGATGTCCTGAAAAGAATGAGAAAGATGAAAGAAGAGACAACAAGTACAAGGACAGAAAGGATGACAAAGACTATAGAAAGTACAAGGATTACAAGGACAAAGGTAAGAAATCTTGTTATATAGCTAAAGAAGCCTCTGACAGTGAATCTAACAAATATGATGAAAATGATATAGAAGTAGTGTATGTTGCAATGAAAGATGATTCTGATGATGATGAGAAAACTACACTCATTTCTTATATGAGTAAAGTTGGCTATTGGATTAATATAGTGGTTGTTCACATCACATGACTGGTGATAAGGACAAATTTGAAATCTTAGATCAATGCAAAGGTGGATATGTTAAATTTGGCAATGATACACCTTGTAGAGTCAAAGGGAAAGGATCAATTCAATTGACTAACAAGATTAGATGTGATTATGCATACTGGGTTGATGATCTTAAGTATAACCTGTTGAGTGTTTCACAGCTGAACACTTTTGGTTACAGAGTTGAATTCCATCACAGGAAAACAAAGATCTATGATGACAATGGATAATTAGTTGGAGGTGGTGAGCAAATAAAAGGTAACTTGTTCTATCTAGATTTAGCTGAAGAGACATACTTGTTCGCACAATATAATGACATTTGGTTATGGCATAAGAGGCTATGTCATGTTAACTTTGATAACTTGGTAAGCATAAGTAAATTGAAAAAGGTTAGAGGGCTGCCTAAGTTAAACAAACCTAAGAATGCAATGTGTAAGCAATGTCAATTGGGGAAAATAAGTAAATCTAGTTCTAAAAGAAAAAATCATACTTCTGAGAATATTTTGGAATTGGTTCATACTGACCTTTGTGGACCTATTGGAGAGAAAAGTTACTGTGGAGACAAATATTTTATTCTATTCGTAGATGACTACTCTAGGATGATGACTGTTATGTTTCTCAAATAAAAATCTGATGCATTTCAATTATTTAAGTGGTACTTGAAAAAAGTTGAAAAGGAAATAGGTAAGAGTTTGAAATGTCTGAGATCTGACAGAGGAGGTGAGTTGATTTCTAAAGAATTTAACAGGTTCTGCAATGACCGAGGAATAAAAAGACAGATGTCAGCAGCTAGGACACCACCACAAAATGGTATAGCTGAAAGAAGAAATTGATCTATCATGGATTGTGCTAGAACATTAATGATGGAGAAAAATATTGCACATAAATATTGAAGAGGAGCTGTGAGTACAACTGTTTATAGCTTGAACAGAGTACAAGTCAAGAAAGGTACAAACTCTAGACCTTATGAGCTATGGTATGGATATGCACCTACTGTAAGTTATTTTAAAGTCTTTGGGAGCAAATGTTTTATACTGAAGGATAACAAAAATGGTAAACTTGATGCTAAAGGAGAAGAAGGCATATTTCTTGGATATTCTACTATGAGTAAGGCATACAAATGTTTGAATTCTAACACTAACAAAATTATGGAAAGTGAAAATGTTAGAATTGATGAATATGCAGAAAGAAATGAAGTTGAAAGCATGATTGAGCCTGAAATTTACAAATCATTCACATATCCTGAAGAGGAGGATTCTTACGAAACTGAAAATGAAATTGCCAAGAAATAGTTTGCACCTGTCGAGACACAGAATGAAACTATCGGCCAATAGAAGGTGACTGCTGAGCTATCTGATGGAGATTTTGAGTCACAATTTCACCCTGAATTGAACTTGAACGATCAAATTGAAGCTGAGAAAGAGCCTACTTTGGAAAAATATGTAAGAAGGCACCATAACCATGATCAAATCATAGGAGCAAAGGATTCTGTAGTTATGACAAGAGGCAAATTAAGAGAAGATACATGTTTGTTATGTGATTTTGAGCCTAAGACAGTAAAAGATGATTTGGACAATGAAAACAAGATTCAAGCCATGAATGAAGAGATAGACCAGATTGAAAAGAACAAGACATGGACACTAGTACCGAGACCTGACAACAAAAATGTAATAGGTACAAAGTGGGTATTCAAAAACAACCTGAATGAACATGGGGAGGTAACAAGCAATAAAGAAAGACTGGTATGCAAAGGTTATGCACAAGAGGAAGGAATTGACTATGGAGAGACATTCGCCTCAGTTGCAAGATTGGAGGGTGTGAGAACTTTACTTGCATATGCGGCCTACAAAGGATTTAAATTATATCAAATGGATGTGAAGTCAACATTTCTAAACGGAATATTAGAAGAGGAAGTATATATTGAACAAGCTGATGGATTTATTGACCCAAGTAAGAGTAACATGGTTTGCACACTACACAAGGTATTATATGTACTGAAACAAGCACCCAGAGCATGGTATGAAAGATTGCACAATTATCTGATGAAGATTGGATTTGCAAGAACAAATGACAACAACAATCTGT